>JAOVYX010012062.1:0-32887 GCA_035668315.1 Drosera spatulata
TAGCGACGGAATCCGTCGCCATACATTAAATGAAAAAAGTCACATATATTAGCGACGGAATCCGTCGCTATATATGCACAAAAGGATAGATTTGTGGCGATGGAATCCGTCGCCATATGCACAAAGGAATAGACTATGGCGACGGAATCCGTCGCAACAGAAACCCTAGAAACCCTAAAACCTAAAACCTAACACGTTTTTTTCACTTAAACACTGCTTGAAATGTGGTTTTGGGTCCAAACTTTATCAAAAAATTAAATTCATCACTTCAACATATGATTCGATTTCCGTTTCAAATTTTCAACATTATGTTAATATTCCAACATATACAATATTATTATCAACTTCTAATTGTTGGTAAATATATGTGTTTACATGTCAAACTAATTTATGTGTTTCGAGATAACAATGTTACATTCATAATTCTGTATGAACATATGTTTGTATAAATCATGAAAAAGGTATTTTAATTTTACAAAAAATAGTTTTGATATCTCTAACATGTTCATGTTAGCGACGGACTCCGTCGCTAATGTAATATATCTAGTTTTTTTTCAAGTATTTGAGAAAAAGACATTTCGTAGCGACGGATTCCGTCGCCATAGGCACAAAGGAATAATAGAATATGGCGACGGATTCCGTCGCCAGACTAACCCTAGAAAACCTAGAACCGAACCCTTGACACTACTTTGCAAATTTTTTGGACCATTTAAAATATAGCGACGGAATCCGTCTCTAAACTTTAAGAATAGATACTAGCGACGGACGCCGTCGCTAATGTTTAAATTACATTCAAATGGAATTTTTTCCAAACTTATCAACATCATTATAGCGACGGATCCGTCGCTAGTATTAGACCAAAAAATTGTTTTACATTTTATTGATTTAGTGCTTCAATTAAAATTATTTTTGTTTTTGGATTTAGCGACGGATGTTGACCGTTCCGTCGCTAAATACTTTATTTCTGGGTGAATATTTTTAGCGACGGCCTCCGTCACTAAATTATATATTTAGCGATGGATTATATCCGTCGCTAATTGAATCCGTCGCTGATTGTCAATTTTTTTGTAGTGTGATATGTCTAATAATAAAGTAGGACATTATCAACAAATATCTCACAAAAAGATAATATAGAATAGCTCTGAGTTCATGTCAACATGAAGTGTACATATGGTTTGTTTCATAGGACATATAGTTGATTCCACAAAATTACTATGATCACAATTTTGTTGAGCGTGATCAAACATAAAACAACAAATATGATTAATTTTCAAACTTTCATACAATTATTGTTTAAACTATTGTAGCATCATATGATTTAATGCCATCACACATATCATTGTTTGGTTTGTACTAGAAAACAAGCAGTATGAACTGTTTCGATTGTTTATCATGCACCAAAAAATTGACAACATATGTAACAAAACTTGCAATATGAACTGCAACAAAGTTAAAAAATGCGAATTCGGTGATGATCTACAAATATCGAAAACATTGTAAAGATCATAATTGTATAAGTCTCGATGTGTTTATTCATGTATAACAAGCTATATATTAAATATAGATGCTGATCAAACAAACTGCCATATACACTGAGAATGTTGATATATGAATTGCATTTAACACTATCATGAACTTCATCTTGATATAGGTAAACTACGTAAGAAGTGTAATATAAATTGTTGATAAATTATGTTTTGAACTATAATGAAGTTCAATATGAATTGCAAATAAAGCTAATATGAACCGAAGTGAAGTGCACTATGAACCGCATAGAAAACTAATATGAAGAACAATATGAACTATAAAGGAAACTAATATGAACTACAGTGAAATGCAATATGAACTACGTACATAGTATAACATGAACTGTTGATGAAATGCAATGAAATACAATATGAACTGCATAGAGTTTTACATACGACTAATATGAAGTACAATGAGAAGTGCAAAAAAAAAAAAAAAAAAAAAAGCAATATGAACGGTATAAAAACCCAATATGAATTATTTTATGACATGCAGCAAAGTGCAAAATGAACTGCAGCAAAGTGAAATACAAACTGCAAAGAATGACAATATAAACTGCATAGAAAACTAATATAAACTGTAAAAAAAAAATAGAGAATTGCATAAAGTCTTACATTCCACAAAGTCTAACATAACATAAAGTCTTAAATACCACAGAGTCTTACAAATCATAAAATCTTACATGTTACAAAGTCTTATAAACCATTCACAAACGCAACTACTCTCCGCTGAAGTTCCTTTGTAAAGCGATGCCGTAATCTCTGAGAACAGCACAAAACTCTTCGACATTTGCAAAAACCTGACCTACACCTTGAATGCAATCACATCATGACTTCATAGAAGTGCTCTCGAGGATTGGTGTCGTTACAATATCTAGGCTTTCATCTATCTCGGATCTGCAGTCCTCCCTAGACTTGTCAATAAACATGAACTGAAGTTTAGAGCACTGTGAACTATGGATTGCTTGATATGAATTACACTTCGATTGATGTGAACTACTTCTTATGAACTGCAAAATGGTCATTGTGAACGACGAATTAAAAAATGTGAAGTGCGTATTGTAATGAACGAACTTATGTCCGATCTGCTGGGGCACTCAAGGAGCTTTTTGGAGGTGGACTAGCCCTCTTACTTGCTTCCATCTCGATGAAACCAGCATTAACACATGCATAGACGTGAAACATGATTGTCATATCTACGAGAGTCATCGACCTCCAAAACGATAATGGAATAACATTCGCCTTCAAAACTGCAAAGAGATACAAGTTCCACGTCGATAGGTGTTGCTCTAGCCTTATTTGACAAATCCATTTTTTGGATCAAACAATACAAAGAAATCGATTAATTTAATAAAAAAATCAATTTTGAACATCAATTACAAAAATAACGACCTAAAACAAAAACGAAGACGCATTGCCTGTATTAGTTCAGTGAAGACCGCGAAGGGTGAGATGGTTTGATGATTTCATGGTGGTCGATATGATAGTCGGGTGAAATACATGTGAAATTGATGGAATGCAAGCACGGACAAGAGAAATTAGTAGTAAAAATGGTATCGTCGTTGTGGAATGTGATGGTGAAAGTGAGGCGATGGTAGTGGAAGTGAGGCGATGGTGGTTGGTGACTATGGTGGTTATGTTGGTAGTGGCCTGCCTGAGAGGACAGGAGAGAAACAAATTGGGTAATAATGGGGCTCCAATGATTGATAAGGGGTATTAAAGTCTTTTACTAAGTTTTAGGTACTAAAATATATGCATTACTTTGCTTGGGTATCAAATATATTGTATGTTGAAACTAATTGGGTATTAGAATGTAAATGAAACTTTCTATAGGTATTTTATTCCAATTTATCGAAGTTTTTTCTGTTGATATCCATTGTGCAAAGAATTTTGTTGGTTAAGTATAAAAGTTGATCTTGAGTTTAAATTGTTTAATCGTTAGTAACGTGTGAAAGACATAATTGAATTATGTACTATTTGTCAATCAAAATCAAAGTCAATATTAAAATGTTATTATAATTGTTGTTTAAAAAAAAAAAGAAATGAATTGGACATTATATTTGATTGTTCTTTTCACGATTACAAATCTCGATGATATGCAAAGGAAAAGATTTCATTCTGTGGTGTTTCATGGTGCAAACAGCCTGCTAGTATGATCTATGAAAACCTATTTCCCAAAGCCTATTTCCTGACCTGAAAACTTCTGGATGGTGGAGGATGGCAAGACACAAATATGTTTTCCCACCGCATAGGGTGGTGGTATGGTTGCTTGCTAAGAAATGGTTGAGAACGAAGGCTTGGATGTATAATGTTGGTGTTATGCCGGATGATATATGTCTTTTGTGGAGAGTGGGTGAAACATGCGATCATCTGTTCTTCTGTTGTACGTATGTTGCCCAGGTGATGATTTCGGTTTTAACATCCTTGAAGCTAAGCGATGTAGTTGGGATGTATGGTGGAAATGGTTTAGTAAGGTTGCTCGTGGGAATACAGAGCATAATTTTCGGCCGTGTAGGCATCAAGTTCGAGACTGTCCAGCAGATTTTTTCTTTTCTCGAGTTCTAGAGCTGGTTTTGTGCTATGTACTGAGATCTGATGTAAAGGGTAACAATAGAGTTTGGGTGTTGTTGTGCCTCTATCGATTGTGAAGATGATATCTTGGAGCTTTGTAAAAATCCTTGCTAATGGAAATGCTTATCGTTTTCAAAATAAAAATAAAAAAATGATTCCATTTGGGAACCCTACAAGTGACACTTAGAAGCATAATTTAAGCACATCGTTGTTTGATATTTAAGCAAATAGACCGTTTTTGTGTCTTTTTTTAATTTTGAGAAATGAGCAAATAGACCTTTAATTATTAACATAATGTCATCTTTAAATGAATAGCTTGCTTATATTTTTTTTAAAACTTTTATATTTACTAGATATACCTGAGTCATGTATGTCAATACCAAAATTCTAAAATTTGATAGACAACCTTAGATGATATGATCGCCTTTGAATGTCTAAATAATTAAGATGGAGGTAACTAGATTTCTGAACAGTTTGTATGATATCACATATATATTATGGCTCACACAGTCACACTAAAGAGGTATCTTAGCTCTTGGCTTGCATTAATCACTATGGATTCTGAATTGAGGATTTTGATTAATTTGATCAACAAAGGATGTTCCTTAGTTTATACCATTCCTAGATAACTTTTTGAGTCTATATAATCATAGTCATGCTTCAAGCAAGAGCCTGTAGTATCAAACCTGAAGCGCTTCTTAAAAGTCATAAGTCAAGAGATCAAGAGAATAGACTACTAAGCAAGATCGATGGAGGGAAAGAAACTTAGAGCAATATTGTTGGTCGGGTTAGTGATGGCGACTCTCGTGGACGATTCATCAGCAAGTTTTTTTAAGCAACTTGGATGCATCCTCAATTGTGCAACCCAGTTTAAAGATCTATCTCAGCTCTTGGCTTGCATTAATCTTTGTACTACTTCATCTCCAAAGGCTACGACGATTGCATTGCCTCCTTCCGGGAATTCTTGCACCAAGGATTGCCCGATAGATTCTGAACCAATTAATGGTATGAATGATCGTTAAGATGATAATTAAATGTTAGGGTGTGATTTTTTCACATTGTTTTTTGTACTGAGTTAAATGATGTGAAACTCATTACCAAATTACGCTTTTCTTGATCAGGTGCGACTGTAAATGTCTGAACTCCTGCTCTCTTGCAAGGATTAGACCACCTTGCCGCGATATCTCGTCCTTATTCCTAAAGTTACCTAAAGTTACCAATGTAATGGTTGTCCATCAATACAATAAGTTAATAATGTAACTGTACAATATATGTCAAGACAATGGTTCTCAAAATTGATGGGCAGTTCTAGAAATTCAGGTCACCTTCGAGCGCTGTGGTTTATAAATTATAATTAATCGGATTTCTACACGATTGATATATGAGGAAAAACGGACGGTAGTAACACCTATTTAAAAACACATGTAGATCGATCAGAACATCATCCAATAAGTCATAAACGAACAGCAACGTCCATAAACTAGCACAATAGCATTACCAATGAATCAACATGAAGCTGACACGACTAGCTAGAACAGGGGATAAACTTATACTTATATTTCACAGTTTATCTGTTTTATTTTTTTTCAAATATTTGAATCATATTAACAATATGATGAATACTCTTTTGTTGTTCCAACTCAGTTATGTTAACAATTGGGATAATTCATATTTGCTCCATCCCATAAAATACTTTAACATTTCTATAATGACTCTCCATCCAACAATTATTTCGAAAATGTTTGATCATAGGGCAATCTTCGTGGCCCACTAGTATATAATTTATATTATAACTAAAGTTTTATGATAAATTTATATAAAATAATATTTTATCGTCTCATTGTGTCGATCAAAGTTTTATATTCAACTGTTAAACTTATCATGAGACGTAGGGAATAAAGTAAATTACAAAATTACAAAAAACAAGCATTCAATAACTATTTAGATGTAGTGTTTTTTGAATTATTAATGAATTAGATAGATATTTATATCATATTAATGACCCACTTTAAATGATTTATTAATATTATAATTAGAATACTATTTTGTAGGCAGGATAAAAATTTCAATAGAAATAAATAGTATTAAAGAATGAAGTAATAGATACATCGAATTATTATCGTTAAAATCATGAAAATCATCGGATGACACAATGTCTCGTTCACATACCATCCAGATGGTTTGTCGTCATATGAGATTGTGTAATTGTATATATATAATATTGAGAAAAAAAAAAAAACAGCAACTGAAGCTGCTAATAAGCAGCATCGATGAGCAAAATAATAGGTCAACTAGTTTTATACTTTTTTATTAGCTTTTTTATTTTTCAAAACAATAATGAGATTTTGTTTATGCTGCTACTTCTTTTAGCCGATATAATATAATAACTATATATATAATAATAAATGATAGGTAATAGATAATAATAAATTCATAACGAAAAGATAAATACATGTAATCATACATCTAACTCTATGTACACCGATTCAAAATCAATGATCAAACTTAAAAACGTTGTGCTTTAGAATGCGAGCCAACTTGATTATTGGTGGAATTTTAATTATTTGGCCCTCATCCCAAAATTTAATATATTAGTACGTTTTAATCTTCATGGTTTTAACAACACACTAATGTTAGGTGTCTCAAGATATGACTTATATTTATACTTCTTTCATTTCATACAAAATAAGAACGGTTGGTCTTGGATTAAGTTTTATATATGTTAATTTTTTGATATTTTCCTAAAATATCCAGGGTTGGATTGATGGTGGGGGCTTGTCACATGATGTAGTTTGTAACTTTCTTGTTAAGGAAAATTTTCAAAAAAAGAAGAAAAAAAAAGTGTAAGCATTTTTAGTGCCATGAGTTAGAAAGAAAAGGTGTTCTATTTTCAAGAGATGAGCCGACAAAGGGAGGGAGTATTTGATTCCTGAAAACATCATTCTGCTGATATACATTCAAAAAGGGTAAAATATCTTAATAACAAAGATCATCATTCTCCATACACCTCATATTCAATGTATTCATCATAAGCAGATCCCCTGAGATCCTCAAACAAAAATCAATACGGATATTCATTTCATTCATATTCAAAAGAGGAAAATATCATATCTCTCTTGATATGATCAACAAGGGATCACTTGGTTTATACCATTTCTGGATCACTTTTTGAGTCTATATAACCATAGTCATGCTTCAAGCAAGAGACAGTGTGCAAACCTCAAAGTATCTCTTTGATATCATAAGCCAAGAGACCAAGAGAGATACACCGCAAAGCCAGATCGATGGAGGTAAAGCAACATAGAGCGATTTTGTTGGTTGGGCTGGTGATGGCGGCTCTTGTGGACAATTCCTCAGCTAGTATCATAACTCAGCTCAAATGTTACCTCAATTGTGCTACCCACTTTCATGATGTAACTCAGTTCATGGCTTGCATTGCTCTGTGCTCTGGTCCAGTTCCTCCTCTGCCTCCACCAGCTCCAACGACTGCATTGCCTCCTAACGCCAGTTATCGGAAGTTGGGTTCGGAACCAAAACATGGTATGAATGACCTGATTTATATTTGAATCATGACTATTAAAATTGTGGTCAAATGTTCGAATTCATTTTGGATATTGCTGAAGTTATTTTACATCTGCTTTAGTTGGTGCCTTGCATTTTTTATGAATGTATTTTCCTATCCCGAGCTAAATGATCAGAAACTAACCAATTTCTGTTCTTTGACAGATGCGGATGTGAAAGTGTGAACTCCTGTACTGATTCGTGCACATTAGAGCCAATGGTTGTTTCATGTATCCAATAAGTTTATTGATGTAATGGTTATTTCATGTATACAATAAGTTGCGAAATATTGTCTGCAACTAGTTCACAAGTTTCGGTGTCTAGGACAAGTGTAGCCTGAAACGGCTAATTTCTTTATGAATGAAGCAAGTTTTACTGAATTAGTCTTTCTTGCATCAGTTTCACGCTATTCGTTTGTGATCCTGAAGTAGACAGTATCTTTGAGGACAGAACTATTTTTAAGTTTGACGTGCACAGCACATATCTAAACTCAGCAAGCTACGAGATCAACGTGCTAGCCATCTGTGCCATTACCAACTAGTAACTGATTGTTGTTCTTATCGTTGTGATATTCAAACTACAATCTCAGAGCGCCACTATACCTAACAATGGTTGCAATCCAAGATACTGATTAGCTTCAAGTAAACAAGTGTTATCCCACAGACCGAGTTCATACGGTGAACGAATCAGTGACAGGAAGCAGCAAGCTTACTCACACCTGAACGTAAGAAACCATTGCCTATCAGGAAAATTGAAAGGTCTAATTTAAAAAACACTCTTGTCAGAGGCAAAATTTTATGGGAACGAGTTCTCGAAACCAACCACAACCAGCCCCGTGAATATAACAAGACAGCGTAAGAGTACTTTCTAGGATGATACAGCTCCCAAAACAGAACGAATTATACCATAAGTTTTGTAAACTTCGATCACTGCCTGTGGTTTTGATGCTAAAAAAATTTCTTAGTTAATCTCCCATCTGAGAGAAACGTAAAACCGCCACTTTTAGAACATACAACACCAACACAGTCAACATGACAAAAAAATTGTCTACAGGACAGGTCGTAAGTTTCCTGTAACGGGACGGGGGAAAAAGTTAATCATCAGAAGCCACGACGGAGTTCGCAGGTGTCTTCAGAGATCAGTCACTTCACCCTTGTAAGCTGCAACAGCTGAAGAAAGGACTCCTTTATGGAGCCATCCTTGAACTCCAAAGCATATTTTAGAAGGCCGACAAACCCCTTGGCGGTGGCATTCACATAAGCGAATGAGATTCCCTTGCTACCTTTATCACCTAGCTTTATATCAGGGTAAACACTGTTGAATTTTGTAAAGAAGAGAGTGAGATAGATGAGGAGACACAGAAATTAACGAGGTTCAGACAATGCTTAGTCCTCGGTAGAACTCCTCAAGGATTGTTCATCATACTTCAATCGTTGGGAGGTTATATCATTATATAGAGATTACATCCCTTGAATAAGCTAGGTTACAATGGAATGTTCTAAATTAGAGAGATATCAAATCTTCTATAATTGGGACAATATAATTTTAGGGATCACCATAATTATTTCCTCTCCTAATTTGGAGATATCACCAAATCGGTCAATACTAACGTTCAAGATCAACCTCAGATTATCTCAAGTCCGCATCAGTAGTCGCGCTCTTTCTTTCTTTGCACCTGTTGACACGTTGACCTTCACTTTCCCCTTCCCTGAGATCCTGAGGCAACGTATCACTATGGATTCTGATTTTTCACCCCCTTTGTTTCACATTCAAAAGAGGGAAAGTATCATATCTATCCTGATATGAACAATGAATTTCGTGTATACCTTTCCTGGACGACTTATCGGGTCTATATAACCGCTGTCCCCCTGCAAGCAAGAGGCAGTGTGCAAAATCAAAAAAGCTCCATTGAAGTGATAAGCTAAGAGATCAAGAGAGATAGACTGCTAAGAGAGATCGATGGAGGGAAAGCAACTTAGAGTGATTTTGTTGGTCGGGCTGGTGATGGCGGCTCTGGTGGACGGTTCCTCAAGCATTTTTGGGAAACTCGGATGTTACTTCAATTGTGTCCGCCACTTCCATGATACAACTCAGCTCATGGCGTGCATTGCTCTTTGTACTAATCCACCTCCGCCTCTGCCTCCAAAGGCGCCAGATGCTCCAATGCCTCCAATGCCTCCAATGCAGTGCATCCTTCAGAGAATTCCTGCACCAAAGATTGCACAAAGTCGAGCTACGGGAAGCTAGATTCGGAACCAATTAATGGTATGAACGATCTGATCTCGATCTTATTTTCCCGTACATACAATATTTAGTGAACAGAATGATCTGCTGAGGTAAAAAAGATGTGAAACTAACCACCTTATGCTCTTTTTCAAATGGACGGTGAAGGTCTGAACTCCTGCTCTGACTCGCTCAAGGACTAGAGCTACCTTAACTGGGGTAAAAATACGTTCCAACATTGGAACGTCAAAGTTGTCCAAGAAACTGGTTTGGCTGGTTTGTTCGTTTTTTTGTTTTACCCAACCAATTCAATCACAAATGATGCCAAACTTCATATACATAACATTTACTTAGTTTATGTTTGTTCAGTTTGGGATTGTTTGATACATAAAATTTTAGGTTTTGGGGTCTCACGGGCATAACTCGTCTTTTGGTTCAAATAATACGTTTTTTCGTCGGTGGCCTGTTTTTCATGTCGTTTTTTTTTTTTTTTTTGTTATTCAGCTATAAACGACCCATATAACATTAAGCTACAAATTAAAAGAGGCTCACCCTCTTCTCGGATTGGTTTTGAAGCTCGTTTGCGTTAGTTGTGATCCACGTCCTTCTCACGATTCTTGTGGCGCTTCAAGCTACCTTACCTCTCTTCCTTTCGTTGTTATACTGTCGTGGCTACCTTACTTTCTTTCATGGCCTTGCTAGCTTCTTTGGAGGAGAGATCAACCACGGAGAAGAGGATACGTTTGATGACAGGTTGAGGAGAAGGAGAGGTGAAGAGGAGAAGCTACTGGACTTGCTTCTCTACTTGGTGTGAGTTGTGAAAGATTGGAAGTTATTGTTAATACCAAGGATCTGCCAAAGAGGGTTGTGAGGCTAAGTGCTTGTGTGCGTGAAGTAGGGTGGGTGTGGTTAGTGACCCTGGTGGTTATAGAGCCGCATTGGAACATAAACAAGAGAAAGGGAATTGCTGAAAAAAAGAAACGGTGCAGCACAATAAAGGAAAAAAAGAAGGGAAAGGAGAATAGTGCGTGAGAGATTTAAAATAAAACATCCCTGTTTTTAATCGCATGACTATTTAATCTCTTTTTTCTTATAACCATCGCTCAAATTTTACTATCGCGATCGCAAAATCATGTTATTAATTAACAAATAATTTTTCAAATTTTTTCGCGACAAAAGTTATCCGAACTTCGTAAGTTTTAATGTTATGAACGTAACGTTACGTCTCAAAACTTTGAAACGAGATTTGTTTCTTACATTTAATTTATTATAAAAGAGAAAACGTATATTTTCGTTGTATTTATAAATTTTTGAACTATTATTTGATCATAATTTTTATATTTATTTAATCGTAATTTTCTGGGGCTTTATACTTTGTGTATTATAGATCATATATGGAATGCACTACAACTTCACGTATGTGATACGATACATTGGAATGCATAACAAAATGTAAATGAAACTTTTATAAGTAACATACTTTTGCCTCCAATTACCCCAAAATTTTGTGTATGTTTGAGCTCAATTATATTCCTCATGTTTCAATTATAATGAACACATTGGTATAGAACGATCCGATTGATGGGTACGTGAGGAACGGGAGAGTGGAGCGGCCTTGAGGTTGTTTGAGATGATGCCAGAGAGGAATGTGATTTCGTGGAACACTGTTGTGACGGTTTCACGTGTTCATGGTTGGCGATAAGTCTCATAACGAGTCCAGGATTGTACATTCTGTGCTTCCAGATCTTCATGTATTGTTGAAGAAAGCTGGATTTACAGCAGATAACGACTCTGTTTCGGAGGACGAACTTCTCATGATGTGATCAAGTTGCCGAACAAAAAGATAGATTGAACAAATCATTTTGTTGTAAAAATTTTTATTGATATAAAAATGTAATCCTTTATACTCCGGATAATCAATAATACAATAAGAAGAAACTCTGTGTCTTGTATGGCCAGTATGAAGGGTTTAGTTAGCAAGCTTAACAAGGCTGCCGATGAAATATTGCACAGATTCGTCTGGCCAGCTCTTGATGCAGAATGTCTCCTCGGCTTCACTGCCCAACTCGGGATCATCCTCGCCACCGCATATTATGTCCTTGAGCTCCTTGGATCGCAAGTCCAAGGTAACAAGTTTGCACTCTTCCGTGAGCATTTGTTGATGCTGTTGTACGGATAGAATCAACCGATTTGCATCCACAGTCATCCCTAGTGGTTGCACTACGGGTGCATAGGGCATGGCAAACTTGTAGTAAGTGTCGAGCGATACCGTAATTTCCTTGGTCCAATGGTTCGGCGATTCCCAATCCTTCATCGCCCATATCTCCAGTTTACCGGTTCTGGACTTGCCAAAGAACATGCAGTATAAGGATCCATGGCTTTCAAAAACAGCGTTAATCTCCGATATCTCAGGAAGCGGCAGGTATAAGGTCTCCTGAACAATTTCTTGCCTGAGATCAAGCGACAACAAACACGCTGAAGGTGTAGCCCCTGCAGGGGTAGATGTGCAGAACCAATTCAACCTCCCGTTGGTGGCTACCTTGAACTCAGGGCGTCCAAAGTCCGCAGCAACCTCCAGCACCCGCCAATCAGAACAGAATGCATCGTGGTGGCTCACACTAGAACAACTAGATCGTACTGACGTGATCATGATCTGAAATTTCCTGCGGAAGGATAACACGATGCGAGGTTGATCTTGGTGATTCTTGATAGGCAGGAGTCCTCGATCAGGCTCCTTGAATGCATGGACCCTGAGAATGGCAACCTTGTATTCATTCGAGAGATCATCATACCCTAGCATCTCATATTTGTATGAATGTGAAGGCCCGCGTGTTGTTTGAGACGGGAGCGGAGGTAAAGAAGGAAGGGGAACTGCCACCCCGGTCACCGGATTTGAGACGAACAACTTGTCCCATGTGTATGTTTTCCTGCTGTTGGGGGATACAAGCACTAACCCGTTGCAGGACGAAAGCACCACAATGTCATTGCAACCATGATCACTACCAACGCTGGCAACGCTGGGTGGGAGAAGGGCAAGCTTCCGGAAATGGACTAGAGTTGCACGGCCGTTGTCATCTAGGTTGAAGGCCGCGTCATGGTAGAAGCTCTCGATGTCGTAGGAGTCAGACCGGTAACGAACCAATGTGAAAACCAGGAACCTTATCTGTGTCGTTAAGTGGAACCGATGGTAATCGAGATGAGCATAGATGAAATTGTCGCTGGACAAGAGATTGCGCATGGATTTGCAAACTAGTCGCAGCCGAGGGATGTCATATGCTGAGATCCTGAGCAGTATATTGAATTGAACGTCATATGGCAGCGAATCCCATGATCCAATGGCTTCTGCGGCCATTCAAGGTGCTTTGTTTTTGCTGTCAGAGATTCTGGATCCCTCCACGACCGTCTTGCTCGTGTTGTAGTCGGAGGCACCGCCTTCCTTGTATTGACTCAACAGCATCCGCATTGCTTCGAGTTCGATTGGGCATCCCCAAATGTCTCTTTTAGTCCACCTCCACCGCAGATTCCCTCCTAGATTTTGCTCCATCATTGTACGTAATTATCCTACGTAGCATATAAAAGATCAGAAAAAGAACAAACTAAAAAATTATTGCATCAACATTTAATATGATTTGAAATTGAATGTATGAGAATAACAAGTTTGAGTACCTGAGCAACAAACATCCGTTGGCGATTGGCTTCAAGTCTTCAACCCTACAAAGCTCCAACAGAAACCGATTATCTCAGGCTTCCAATTCCTGATCTGATGAGATATACTCTACTCCTAATAAATTGGCAAAGGAGACAGGGCTTTAGGTTTCTTGTTTTTTAGGGGAAGTCTGTGATAGTTCTGTACTCCCTTTTTTGATTTGTCGCAAGGGTATATATACCATGTTGGGAGTAAAAGACACTAATACCATTAACATCATTTTTTCTTTATCATAATAGGATTAAAATCTTTATCAAATCTTTTATCAGAAAAACATCTTTAATTAAATCTTATAGTACAAAAAACATCTTTAATCAAATCTTATAGTACAAAAAACATCTTTAAACAATATTACGAAAAAAATAAGATTTGTTATTTTCCAAAAAAAAAAAGAAAAAAAAATAAGTTCAACTATTTTCGAATTCTTACAAAACATATCTATCATAATTTTTGAATTGCTACTGTTTTGCTTAGGACATTGGGAAAAGAGCGAAAAGAAAAGAAAAAGAAAGGATTGTTAAGAAAATAAATGTTTGCATTTATTAGGATATTATATGTTATGTTTTTTGTTTTATTTAAATTGCAATATTTTTTTAAGTTTGTCTCATTCAAATTACAATATTTTCATATTTAATAATTTTTTCACAAAAATACTGAAATATCCATATTTTATATCGCATCAACTCACCAACTATCATTGCTTTTTCTTATTTCTTTACTCCTTTATCTTACATACTTACAAGGACAAAATTATGATTCCTTATTAATTAATCACACATATAAATTTTATATGAAAAAACCTATAATAGAGCAACAAAAAAAATATAAAATATCAATGGATGTTATTTTTTAAACTTGTTTATAAAAAAATCTCCTCTAACTTATCAATTAACATTTTGCTTTGATTTTAGTAATAATTGGTTGTGTTTCCTAATTAGATACTCTGAAAGTTTTTTATTTCTGATAGATTATTAATTGATATATAACACTTATATATATCATTGAAGTCTTTTATTTTTATTAGATGGTTAATTGATAAATAAGATAATGAAGTATGATCAATTGATAAATATTTTAGATTTTGATGACAGATAATTCTCTCATTAAATAACCAAATGATCTTTGCTGTAACTCCTTGATCTTCATGGATATATAGTTGTGCCTTCTGCTCCTTGTAGCTCTGAACTAAAAACTCCTCGCCTTGTATCACTTGCTTCAACTTCTATATTTCCCTTAGCTCTCAGCATTTCGATTCTTTCCCTTTTATGGTATGCGTGCTCCTCTATAAAAGACTCCAACTTTCTGTATCACTGTCTCGGTGCTTGTTTCAATCCGTACAAGCTCTTTTTTCAACCTGCAAACAAAGTTCTCCTTGCCTTTGGCCTTGAAACCCTTGGGTTGCTCCATATATATCTCTTCCTCAAATTGCTATGAAGGAAAGCTGTCTTCACATCCATCTGCTCGACCTCGAGATCAAGTCTGACTGCTAAACCCAGAACAATTCTGATTGAAGATATTTTCACAACTGATGAGAAGTTCTCATCATAATCACTCCCCCTCTTCTGACTAAAACCCTTGACGATCAATCTAGTTTTGTATCGCGACTGTGAAGTATTCTCATCATGCTTCAATCGGTAAATTATCTTCAAAACTTTCTTACCTCTCGGTAAACCCACCAACTCATAAGTATGACTTTCATGGAAGGAATTCATCTCGTCTTGCATTGCATCCATCCACTTAGCTCTATTTTCATCAACAACGACTTCTTGAAAACATTCAGGCTCACCTGAATCTGTTAACAACACATACTCATCAGACTAGTATCTAGTGGACGGCGTACGAACTCTGATGGACTGTCTCCTACCAGTAGCTGGTGGAACTGCGGGTGCTTGCGGTTAAACATCAGCAACATCCTTTGTCTAAACATCAATCCCATCTGCACCCTGCTGGTGGTATTGCACGTGATCCCCCTCTAGTTTCTCAAACTTAAGCTGAGCATCACTCCAAAGCTGATCTAGAACATCATCAAAGACCTCATCCTGAATCTTTCTCTGCAAATCGGTAGTCGGGATCACTTCAATTTCAATACTGTCATCGAAATCTTGGGATGTTGTCTTCTCTGCGCTTTGAATATTGCTATCGTCTAACCCTCCATGAACACCACATCTTTGTTTCTAACGATCTTCTTTTGAACTGGATCGTAAAGTCTATAGCCGAACTCATCCGAACCATATCCAAGAAAGATTTATTCACGAGTCTTGGCATCTAATTTGGACCTTTCATCCTTCGAAACATGAACGAAGGTCTTGTATCCGAATACTCTCAGATGGTCGTAGAAAACATCCTTACCGTACCAAACTATAATGCCTCGAAATCCAGCATGTCCGGCACGCGACGTTATGTCGTCATAGACCCAGCCCATGACAAGGCTAATCAAACCAAACGGGTTTGTAGGTATAGAAGTTAAGGAAGCTACCTAAACAATACAAATCATAATTCCAAATGATAATATGCAATCCCGATTACATTACAATGTCTTGTCGCCTACAAGTGGTTTCCAACAAGCATTTATTACATTTCGAAAAATGAGATAAATATCTATATGCATAAAATCTTACTCTAGCGTTTCAGCATTGTTTGGTGATGGATCTGCAAATAAAACACATAACCGTGAGTTAAAAGCTCAGCAACCAAAGTCTATGTATTCGATTTGCAGGGTACTCCCCCAACTATGTTGATCGATGAGTACCTGTAAAATATTTTCTAATACCCGTAGAAAAATATGAACGCCATATCAAACCATACACATATTAAAAGCATAGACGCCATTGTTTTCTTTTATATTCTTTTTACTTTCTTAATCATCGTAACTCCGTGTCCCAACATGAATGACATAACTCAATACGGATAAAAATGAAGAGAGATTTGTGAGGCTTAAACGCTGACCTGGGTCAATTTCTCAGTCACATATCATCATCCAAAATCATTTGGAAACTCACTGTCTTTTGTGAAAATGTTTCTGTTTTTCATAAATACTACGCATGATTTGGGTTTGCGGCCCAAACTCACTACGTCTCTTGCGTGTACTTTGCTTTGTTAAACCCTCACTTACACGCCGAAGGTCCCCCAGCAGAGGGCAGCCTTTCACCCAATCAGTCAATCCTCTGGCCCGCGACTTATTGTCGTTGAACATATAAAGAGAACCACACTTGTTGTCTTACTAATTAGATTTAACGTCTAACCCAGTCATGTCTACATTGAACGCTCTTAGAGCCAAAGAACTCGATCCCGAAGGACTCACTATACGACCTCATCGACGACAACGGACTTGTTCGGTTATCTTTACTTTGTTATTATATTGTTGTAGTATTTGTTAAATCTCGATTCTCTGCTTAATACAATACACAACACATATTCAGAGTATAGATAGCATAAAAAGCTTGCACAAAAATCAAATACAACGCATTTAATACTTCAATCACGCCCTAACATAAATTCTAGGAAAACTAACCCCAATACCCCACATCGCATATCAAACATATAAAACAATCATTCCCGATGTCGATCCTGATGTCAAGGTTTATTTTTACAACCCGATCCCCTCATGGTATATTTAGTCCTATTAGTACATGAATCCCGTGATCAAGAACAATTCATCGTATCACCACACCAAACATGCACACATATAACGAAGTTCATCCATGGCATTTATGGATCATAATTAACATTATTTTACGTCCGTATGTACCCATGCACATATATTATTGAAACCTTAGTTTCGTTATCGTATAAATTTCCTAATTAAGTATAATTCCTCTTATCGTACATTAAGCATACACATATTCAAAGTAGTATGTTCATGATATTTTAGGATGATTATTAAAATTAGATAGTGTCTCCTAACCTAATGCATGCACCCATGCATATATTATCGAAACCCTAGTTCCGTTATCGTCTCAACGCATCAATCAAGCAAACAAGTATAGCATCGCCCTCCTAACGGTACCCTTCACATCATATTCATCATAACACATCATATTGGTGAAATATTACGCATGAGACGGATCGAAAGGGGTTATGTTACCTTTGAAGCGTGTTTAATCCTAGTTTTACTTAGGGTTAAAGAAATTTTAGAAACCATAGAACCTTTGACACCCCAGGTCATCATCTCGTTGTCCTGCTTTCTTCACCGTCATGTCCCCACCGCTGTCACTGTCGGTGGCCGGAATATGGCTGGAATGTCGTCGGAGAGGCTTCGTTAAGCCGTTTTAAACCTTGTTTACGTACCAATTTCGATACCCATTACACCCGATGTCATCAAAATACTTCGTCTTGCTCTGCTACACTTTGTCACCGCTGCCCGTCGGACTTTGGCCGAAAGTTGACCGGAAAAGCTTGTTAAGATATTTTAGGTTTATTTACGTCCAAATCTCGAAACCCAAGGCACCCGAGCCTCTCTCCCTTCACCATCTACCTGTCACCACCCTTTTGGACATGTTGGTGGCCGGAGAACATTGCCGGAATCTCTGGTTTTGCCTGAAAGTTGTTATTTCATAGTTTTCTCGTCGAATCTTCGAGGATAATCAATGAGGGCGTATGCTTACTGTTGCTTGCCTCGAGGGGACTCCTGGTGGTTGTTGGAGAGGTGGCGGCGATGTGGTTTACTAGAGGTTGAAGGGGTTGATGGCGGCTAGCTTGCGTTTGTGAAGGAAGACGATGTCGAGGCTGCGCGACTGTCTCCATAAGTCATCTCCGACTGCTTAGAAGGAATAACGGTGTAGCGTTGGCGGTCGAAGAAGGTCAAAGTTGATGATGATGGCAACGACGAAGGAGTTTTGTGTGTTTGGTAGCGTTGTCGGTTAGGCAAGGCAGCGCGGCTAATTGGCTCGAAGGAGAAGACACGGCTGCTTCAATTGGATGTGTGTTCCTCTTCCCGACTTTTGAAGGTTGTGACGGTGTGGTTAGGTGAGGTTGGTGAGGGTACGTGGTGGCGGTTGGTGGTGCACGATGGTGTTGGTGGAGTTGGTGAAGAAGAGACAAAAAATTTGACAGGAAAATTTTAAAAAATTGGTTTTGGTCCCTCGTTATATTTTTGTCAGTCCGTATTTATCTCAATTTCGTAATATTGATCTTCCATTAATTAATTGGTGTCGATTTAATAATACCAAAAATATTAATATCGTATTCTATTTAATAATATAAACTTTCTGGGATTAAAACCGTTACCCCTAACGCGCAATATTCTTAACGTTATAACTTTACATTTTAACATAACGTTAACGTTACTTATTCGTTAGTTTTGTTCGTGCGTTATAACGTTATCTATTCGTTATATTTATTTGTTCAATATATCGTCATCCGTTACGTTATAATATTATAACATTGTTTATTCGTTCGTTATATTTATTCGTGTGATCATAACGTCGCTCGATAATAAATCGTTGTTGATTTAATTATCCCAAATATTTCATAATTATGTTTCGTTCAATTATCTCAAATTTTCAAGCTTAAATTTGTATCTCATAGCCACAATTATTTTAACGATGTAACGTTCGTCGTTCATAAATTTTATTCGCACGTTCATTACATACGTTTCGTATGTATATTTTATATCCAATATATATTTTTAAAAACGAAAAATTTTTGGGTTATTACACAAACCCTATCTAGCACATCACCATCTAAAGCAACTATCGGAGAAAGATTAAGAACATGAACCACAATATTCAATGCCTCACCTCAAAATGATTGTGGAAGTTTAGTATCTGCAATCAAATATCTCACTCTGTCTATCAAAGTTCTGTTCATCCTTTCAGCAATGCCATTCAATTGAGGAGATTTATGAAGTGTCTTTTGGTGTCTGATACTATGTTGCCTGCGTTATTCATCAAACGGGCCAATATACTCATCACCGTTGTCTAAACGGACATATTTCAACTTCTTTCCAGTCTGTCTCTCAACTGATGCTTGAAACTATTTAAATACATCATCACTTGCAATTTTGTGATTAAGAAATAAATCCAGAACTTTGTTGAATGATCATCAATGAAGATGACAAAGTGAACTGCACCACTAAATATCGCTGGTCGAATCGGACCACAAACGTTTATATGTACCTGTAACGTTTCCGACTTATCGTACCGAAAGACACGTAAGCGTTATGCCATCACGGACCCGGTCTGTGACAAGACTAAACAAACCGAATGGGTTTTAGGGGTATAGAAGTCAAGAAAATTATAAACAGTATCCACAGTCACAGCTTACAACTTTTAATGCCTGTTTAGTTACAACATTAAAGCAAAAGCTATACAGATCGTTTATTAGATTTAAACAATATAGTCATCTGATCTGTCATAATATTCGAAGTACGTGAATTCATCTATATGCATGTAAGTTCACACTAAGAGCCTTCAGGTGCTGTTGGGGACATACCTGCAATTGAAAAACATAACCGTGAGCTATTAAAGCTCAGCAACATCAGATGTATGAATCCCAATTACAGGGAACTTCCGCTAACGGCTATCGCGACGGCCGAAAGTCCCGAAAATATTTATATATATAGAAAATATGAGCGTCATATCACACATCGTTTCTCATTGCTTTATATGGCTTCGTATCGCTTTTAAGAGTCATTTCTTTCTTTTATATTTAATTAGGGTTAATTACTCGACTCAGAAGCGACAAGTCCAAGGACATGACCGACTCGGAGTACAGAGATAAGATGTCAATCCCCAACCGGGTTATCCAATAGATTTGGTATATTCACACCTGCCTACTCTGTGCGTCGCCTTGCACCTTTTGTGCGTATTCAATGTGGTATCGTTTATCAGTATTGAGATAATTTGGGTCTCCCTGCAGAGAGCAACCCGTGCCTCGCCACAATGGTGTAGAAGCCGCTGCATGCCGGCAAAGAGGATGGGGGATACCCATCGCTCCCTAGTTAGTTCTCACCTGTGACGATGGCTCGGAGGATAATACAGGAGTGCAATGACTCAAATCCAAGCAACCAAGGCTATTCAAGAATGCAACAAAAGATCGCAATTGATCGAAGAAAGGACACCATGTTCGACCTTCTCAATAATTTCAGAAAAATGACCAACGATTCAACGAATTCATAAGATATGTGAATGCCATCCTTATCAGTTCAAGGAGGGTATATTTTTTATTCGTTTGCTTTTCATTAGTTCACATGAATAGTATAACTATATTCCACATCCCCCGTTCTTTTTTTATTAATCATTTAGCGGTCGTTTTCATTTATTTTCCGTGAAGGTATATACATTATAAGGGTGCATTGTAGTTCATTTCAACCCTAAATACCCCACCACATGTCAAACGTGATTGTATATGCACGTTTGACGTTATATTTCCATGCGCATGGGATATATATCTCAAATACGCACTTAGGTTTAAGGTTTGATGCATGAATTCACTGTTTTCTTGGCCAGAAGGCCGTCGCGGGCACGATCGGGCGTATCGCGGCCGCGACTCAGGGCCGTCACAGGCGCGACACTCCTCCGTCACGGACGCGACGTCCTGTGCAGCCAAAATCCCCATATTTTCCTTCGTCGCGGATACGATCCAGGATGTCGCTGTCGCGACCGCGACTGTTCACTGCCCAGAACCTGCAGGAAACTCTTTGTCTGATACCGGATCACTCAATTCACACCACAACGCATTCAAACCATTGTATAAACATCAAACACAGCATAAACACATCCCACACATGCACGGACGTGTTTGAATCGTGTGAACGAATAAAAGAGACGTGTTGGACGAGTGAGATTACCTCGAACACGTTTGAATTCCTCGAAGTGGTTATCGTCCCTCGACCTCCCGCTGCTATTTTCCCTTCCTACCACTGTCGTCGTTGATCCTCCCCTCGGTGTTGTTGCCCCACGCACGTGTTAGCATCATGATGATGAAAACGATCATGACGGAGATGGATTGATGATGAAACGATGAAGATGTTGATGATTGATGCGTTGGCGTGGTGTTGATCATGATGGTGGCTGCTGCGGTGGCTGGTGGATGAGGGCGGCAGGTGAGAGTGCAAGTGATGGTGGGAGTGGTGGCGGACAATGGTGGGAGTGGGAGAGAAGAGTGGAGGCGGAGTGGAATTGGAAAGTGGCAAGAGTGTTGGAAAAATTAGATGCGCATGGGAAATACCCTGTGTCGTCCCACAATACGTCTCCTTCAGTCTACTTTTTATCCAAATTTTGTAATATTAACTCATCAATAATTCATTTGCATCGATAGATTTATCCCATATACGAAATTAGGACCTTTCGAGTCATAATCCATTGTTTTTGGAATTACAATCGCTAGCCCTAACGCGCAATGTTTATAACGTTGTAACGTTATTTATTCGTAATGGTTATTGGGGCGTTCAATTAATCATCCCAAATATTTCATCGTCATATATGATTTAATAATCAAATATTTTTTTGGATTTAAATATATAACCTTTAAGCATAATTTATTTTAAAAATCGTAACATTATATATTCGTTTTTAAATTCGCAAAATTCTCGGATATTACAGTACCAACTCTAATACACCTGATTTTCTGAAAGGAGGGTGACTTTTGAAAGATACTTTATGCTGTTTTTCAGCCAAACAATGTGCACATTTCTCAAGTTTCGTATTTTTTACTCCAGAAAGTAAATTTTTCTTGGCTAACACACTCATGCCTTTCTCGCTCATATGACTAAGCCTTTTATGCCATAACTCAATTGCATTTTCTTTTTCTGCAACACTGCATCTGTACGCGAAAATCTTAACTTGCAACAAATACAAAGAAGACTCCTTGTTCCCTCTAAACACAATTAAGAACCTTTACTGAGTTTTCAAGAGCCTTTTACAAAAGTGCTGCAATAACCCTCATCATTAAGCTTTCCAGCCGAAATCAAATTCAGAAGTATATCTGGTATATGTCTAATGTCCTTGAGAACTAGCTTTGATCCACTGTTAGTCTCCAAGTATACATTTCCAACACTTATTACTTTGGCGAGACCGTTATTTCCCATTTTCAAAGAGCCAAGGTCCCCCAGTGTATACCAATCAAAGAATTCCTTCTTTAACATGATATGGAGCGAGGTTCCACTGCCAATCACCTAACTCGTACAAATGCATACTAAATTGACTTTATCCTCATAACACGTAATAACGAGTCCATCAATAACACTCGCGACTCGAGAATCAATCTTAGAGTCTTTCCTTTCACTACTATTTGCACCATTTTTTTCTTTCGTCCTAGTTGAAAATAAGGCGTCAGTTCAACGAAACAGTGCGGCAGTTCAAAAATAAAAAACAGTGCGTTGTTGTTTCTTTTTTAGAAAAAAACATTATACAAATACGTAAACAAAAATTTATAACATTATATCCTTAAAATTGAAAAAAAAAACTTGAATATTTTTTGAAAAAAAAAGCAAGAAAATTGAACTGGTGCACTGTTTCATCTATATTGATGCATTGTTTGAGGGACACTCTTTAAAACAGTGCACCAATACAAATGAAACAGTGCGTCAGTTCAATTTTCTTAGAAAAATTACCAAAATAAAATCAACAATGAAAACAAAATTAAAAGATACAAAATCAAATCCACATTCTTTGAAAGCATTTTTTTCAAATAAATCATAAGATTATATCATTTTTATTTTTTCTTCAAGCAAATCAAATCTCCATTTGAATAAAATAGAAACGGAAGTAAAAATGAAAAAACAGAGAGAGTTGAAAAGAGTATCAAAACCAAATAAATTTCAGTCAGTAACACGCATATAGCAACAAAATCAGCAAATCCAAAAGAGAAAAAAGTGAATAAAAAAGTGATAAATCAAAACCCTAATTGGAGAATTGAGTAAAAGGGAAACCTTTGAATCGACGTCGTTTCCAATGAAATCCAACTTGGTGACGACGGCGACGACGGAGATATGATGGTAGCGACGGTGGTGGTTGGATACAGAACTTGATGAAATTTGTGGAGCAAGATAAGAATTGTATAAAATGAGAATTATTTTATCGGATTGTATGAAATAAGAATTATTTTTTAAAATATGTATTCAAGAGGAATTTTCTGTAAAAGAAATTAATAGTTTAATTCAAATAGAATAAAATTACTCCTTTTAATTCAAAAAGAATAAAAAGAATTAATAATTTAATCCAAATAGAATAAAAATTACTAATTTAATTCAAAAGAAACATTTTTAATTCGAAAAGCATAAAATAAACATTACTCATTAAAGTCAAAGGATAAAAATACAAATACTCCCTTCATCTCAGAATAAATGCAATAAATCACTTTTTCACTATTCAACACGTATTTTGAAAAGATGGTTATTCGTCTTAAGTACATAAGAAAATTACGTCATTGACCCAGAGTTGAAGTACATAACTTATATTTTATGATGTTCATAAGCCTTTTTCATGGTATTTTTTAGGGTTTTAAGAGATTTGAAATTCTTTTATGATATTTTTAGTTTTTTCATGTGTTTTTAAATGTTTTAAGGTCATTTTAAAATTTTTTTGATAGTTTTTTACGTTTTTAAGTTATTTGAGGTTGTTTTGTGATTTTGTTTTAAAATCATTTTCATATGTTTTTTAATGTATTAAGATCATTTCAAGTCTTTTTTGAAAGATTTTCGTGTTTTTAAATTATTTTAGATTATTTTATGATATTTTTGTCATTTTTATTTGTTTTTCCGTGTTTTGAACATATATCGTTAGTATTTTTGCAATAATTTCATAAAAAATAATATCAAATGCTTTTATGATTTAAATCAAAATTTATATCAACATACTTTCCGATCAAATTGTTACAATTATTTCGAAATGAATATTATTATTTATGATGTGCTGTTGTCACTGTCCACGACATGATCGGCCCAATGGTACATTGCTGCACTAACACCGATGGGGGTCCAGTTTCGAAGCGGCCCAATTCGGAAGAGGCGTTGCGTTGGATGTGTATAATTACCCGCATTTGTCTGAGTGAACACATTCATAATCTTATGCCCTTTCTCTCTCTAACTCGTGTGAGTCTCTCTCTAGTTCTTGGAGATCTTTGCTTTTCCCGTCCCCTTTTGATTGATCTCTTCGGTACTCCATCAATGGCGACGCTAACCGAAAAAGAAGATCCCCAAAATGGCACAACCCTAATTGATCCATTTTGTCGTTTAATTCATTCTTTTCGAAAATCCACTTATATTTCCCTTCTTCCTCTCTTTTATTGGATCTCGCTGATGCAGAGCGCCTTGATCGTGTGTTGGTGTTGCCTAGTTGTCTACCGTTGTTGAGAGAAGTAACTCTGAGGTGAGTTCAATGAATCTTCATCTCTTTCATTTCTGGGAATCCTCGTTGATGGTTTTGTTACATGTTTTGATTAGTTTGATTTTGGTACTTTCGCAGTTTACACTTCGTTTTCCCGCTCATTCCCATCTCACTCGGCGATTCTCGTCGACGACTTTGGTTTTCGGCTGTCTCTCAGATTTCTCATCATCATCATCAAGGTATGATATCGTTGTTCTTTCGTTTTTCGGAATCCTCTTTGCTAGATATCCGATTCACGATTCTGTTAGTCGATTGCTGCAAGTTTCTGGTTCGATTCCTTGTTCTGCATCTTGAAATGCGCTTAGACCGATCTTCTTTCACTCATTGTTTCGATTTTTCGCGATTCTGTTAGTCGATTGCTGCAAGTTTCTGGTTCGATTCCTTTTTCTGGATCTTGAAATGCGCGTAGACTGATCTTCTTTCACTCATTGTTTTGATTGAATGCGTAGATCGTGTTGTTTGTGGTTTCTGATTTAGACTTCGATCGATCCTCAATCTCTCTCCTCCCAACTTCCTTTCCGCTTAGTTATTACTTCATTTATTGTTTCGATTTTCACGTTTCTGTTTGTTGATTGCTGGCAGTTTCTGGTTGGATTAGTTGTGGTGGATCTTGAAATTCTCTTGAATCGATCTTCAGTTGATAGTATTTGATTAAAGGTCTCGTAGTTTCCACCTCGTGATTCTTTTCTCCTGTAGTCTGACTCCTATATCTGATAGTGAAACTATTTGGTTCTATCTGCGGTGGGAGATACGTTTCGATCACTGATTGTATGTTTCATTTTGTGATCCTGTTATTTGACTTGCAAAAAATTCTTTTCCAATTGCAATCTCGTTGAAGTTTGTTGTCTTGCTGATTCGATTTTCCAGTTCAAGATTCTGTATACTTAGAACGTTTAAAACTTTTGATTGTATTTGTGGCGATTGTATTCTACAATCAGAATCTTCTTGAAAAGTTCTTGAAACGATCTTGAAGTGAAATTTTATTCACCGCATAGCTCTTGATCTAGTATCCAGTTCTTGATTGATTCATTATTCTGAGAGTGAAATGCTCTTCGTTCTGTCTTCGGTTGAAATTTTCCTCCTCGTTTCAGTTACTGATTGTATTTTACATTAAGTGATCCTGTTAGTTGATTTCATCGAATTTATGCTGTAATTTATCATTCTGGCACATGAACTGCTTTTGTTTGATCTTCAGTCAGAGTCGGTTGTCTCGCTGAGTCCGTGTTCCAGTTTATGAAATTAAATGTTGATCGCTTTGTTCTATTCGTTGATGATATGATTGGTGAAATCCTCTTTGTTTAATTTGTTCTTGTCAAAAATCGACTTATATTTCGATTCTTCATATCTTTTATTGGATCGCTGATGCAGGGCGCCTTGATAGTGCGTTGGTGTTGGCTGGCTGTCCATCGTTGTTGAGTGAAGTAACTCTGAGGTGAGTTCAATGAATCTTCATCTCTTCATTTCTGGGAATCCTCGTTGGTTTTGGTACATGTGTTGATTAATTTGGTTTTGGTACTTTTGCAGCTTACACTTCGTTTTCCCGCTCATTCCCATCTCACTCGGCGACTCTCAGATCGGCGAATCGCATCAACAACTTCAGTTCTCGGCTCTCCCTGGATTTCTCATCATCATCATCAAGTCAAGGTATTGTTCTCTTCCCCCTCTCTTTGCGATGAATCCCTTGTTGTTGTTTTGTTACTCGGAATCCTCTTTGCTGGATCTGTGATCCAAAATCTGATTCACAGATTCTGTTAGTCAATTGCTGCAAGTTTCTGGTTCGATTCCTTGTTCTGAATCTTGAAATGCTCTTGGATCGATCTTCAATCCATGTTTTGATTGATTTCATAGATCGTGTTGTTTGTGGTTTCTTGTTTAGGCTTTGATCGATCTTCAATCTCTCTCATCCCAACTTACTTTCCGCTTCGTGATTCTTTCACTTTTTGTTTCGATTTTCACAACTGTGTTCGTTGATTGCTGGAAGTTTCTGGTTGGATTATTAGTTGTGGATCTTTAAATTCTCCTGAATCGATCTTCAGCTGATATTTTGATTAAATGCATGATCGTCTTGTAGTTTCCGCTTCGTGATTCTTTTCGCTTGTAGTTGGACTCGTAGATCTGATAGTGAAACTATTTAGTTCTATCTGCGGCCGGAGATACGTCTCGATCGCTGATGGTATGTTTCGTTTTGTGAACCTGTTAGTTGACTTGCAGAAAATTCTTTTCCAATTGCAATCTCGTCAAAGTTGGTTGTCTCACTGATTCAATTTTCCAGTTCATGATTCTGTATACTTAGAGCACTTAAAACTTTTGATTGTATTGGTTGCTGATTATATTCTACAGTCAGAACCTTCTTGAAAAGCTCTTGAAACGATCTTGAAGTGAAATTTAATTCACCACATAGCTCTTGATCTAGTATCCAGTTCTTGATTGATTCATTGTTCTGAGAGCGAAACGCTCTTTGTTCTATCTTCGGTTGAAATTTTCCTCCTCATTTCAGTAACGGATTGTATATTACATCAAGTGATCCTGTTAGTTGGTTTCCTCGAATTTATGCTGCAATTTATCATTCTGGCACTTTAAATGCTTTCTTATGATCTTCAGTCGGAGTCTGTTGTCTCGCTGACTCCATGTTTCAGTTCAGTTCATGAAACTAAATGTTGATCGCTTGATTATATTCGTTGATATGATTGGTGAAATTCTCTTTGTTCGATCTTCTGTTGAACGTGTTCTGCTTCTGCTAAGTTTTGGTGATTCTCGAGGACAAGAAAAAGGTCGGAGTAGAATCGAGTGTAATCTGAAGGGAGTTGCTCATCCGAAACTGAAGTTTGCCTTCTGTCTTTCTATTTCAGGAAACCGGATGGCTTCTCAGTTATTGGTTCACAGGTCGTTGTGTCGGGATGCTCTAGCATATTTCTCCCATGCGAAGCATTTAGATCTTCTGTACCCTGCAAGGCATGCTGTCGCATACTTACTAGCTTTCCGGTGGTGGGGGACTTTGCGAGAAGAGTGTAGGAAGCCGGAATGGGCTAACGTCCCTTACATGCGCTGCTATTGCCGCGAGTGTTTCAAGGGAATGGTCAAGGAATGGGCAAACGCAACAGCAGAGGACTGGAACGTGATGAACGAAGCAATTCAGGTGGAGAACAGTGCCATGTTGCTGCCCTATCCGGTTGAAGGCCCACCGCTTGTCCTTCAGGCCAGAGTCAACTACAGTATGTTGGAAGCACCACTGCCTGCTAAGGTTCGCATCCTGAAGATTCGTATTTTTGTTGAGGAGCCCATTGCGGAGCACACTGAGGCACTTCGTGGAGAGCTTGAAGATGGAAGCAGTTATTTGTGTGTTTTCACGAGTAGCTTCTGCCCAGGCTATAACTTCGTAAGCGACGCTCGACGCCACTCTCGAATGTGGCTCATGCCTGAATAAGATGTTGGATCAAATGTGGCTCAGGCCTGAATAAGCAGCTGGGTTGTTGTTGGATCGAAGTAGGGAATAGATTTCACGTGTTTGTGGTAGGCGATAAGTCTCCTAACGTGTCCAGGATTGTTAATTCTGTGCTTCAAGATCTTCATGTCTGGATTTGCAGTAGATAACGACTTTGTTTCAGAACTTCTCATGATGTGATCTTTCTCGGTAATTCCTTAGTTTGGAAATCATAAGGTGTCTTGAAAGATAGATGTTACATAACAACATATACAGCAACACTGCTTCTCTTGTTATATGTCAAAATTAATGGATCCCATCGCATGAGCCGAGGAACCATGGGCAATACTTGCATGGTACTGTGTCCAATAAAGGAAGCTTCAGCTTTACCTGTTCTGTTTTAAAGCTTTGATAGGAAAGGAACGAGAATGACCTCCTTGCATTTTGCTTAGCAAACATCACATGGGCGTTCTTGTTCCACGGGCACGAAAGATGCTTGCTAGCGAAGAAATCACTCGTGATGATCGATGAGCATTTGCTTGCAAACTCTGGTGAATCGAATCAAGGGTTTGACGGGCAGCCTCGAGAGGATCTCAACAATCAAGTCCTCAGGCACAGACCTGATCTTGGACGTCATCTTCGACCTGCAGATGCAGCCAAGTTAGTTTTTTGACGGATTTTTGGCTAAATCAATGAAGATACACAAATATAATGGTTGGGTATTATTTAATCACTTATATCTATTCTCTCCATCTATATTCACTTAAACTTAACATTTATCTATTTTCTTTCTATTCACACAATCTCCAAATCTTATACATAATCTAATTTCTGCCTTGCAATTTTAATTTTGTTTTTTATCTTATCGTCTCATATATTTGAAATTTCTTTTTTCACTTTCCTAAAAAAATAAATAAATACTTCACTCTCTGTATCTTGTAATGTTTTCTTATTAGAAAAATTTTTCATACAAAAACGTTACCTCACAATATAAACTTTCTCTCAATTGTTACAGTAAACCCTATTAATCATATTAAAAATCCAAAAAATTCAACTCACACCGTATAAATTTACAATGTTGGTCATATGATTTTATCTATTATATGACAAAAGAAGTAATACCAGATTACAACATTGATGAAATGCGATTCTTATTTTTTATTCATGAAATGGGATTCTTATTTTTCAATAAAACATACTCACAGCTCCTCCATTCGCCAATTGTCACACAAAATAAAACTTGCTCAGTTTCACAGTTGCACATCACCTCAGAAGAAGGCAAGACATTCACCTAGTTTAACTAGAAAAAGTTCATGAATCCAATTTACAAGATGGTTTTCCTGTGATTAATAGACATAAATGCAGATGTTCCAGAGCACATAATCGACGCAAATCTGCATCATCAACACTACAATCACAGGATTCAAATTCAAGAGTCACTTCATAAAATCCCGATATATACAAACTCGGATGCTACTCGTCCGCTGTAGATTTTTGATACTAGTAACTAATGAGGAGACAAAAAAGCTGCAAGAGCATTCCATTACAATTAATCGAGTTTTACGAACACCTACAGAAAGCTTCAGGCAAATAAAAATGTGATCTACACAACTTCTAAAACAAACAGGATGTAATCCTCTCAACAATCACACGACATTCGACCACCTTGAACTATAGAGCACTAGATATAGAAAGGGGCTAACGGGAAAATGATATTCCTACAGTAACAACTAAGAGGAACGAGCCTAAATATATAAAAATCTCTCCAGCTTCAAAATTGGGTCGTCCATGAGTCGAAAAGGTGATGTAAGCCAGTGCCTCGAACGCCTACCCAGCTCAAATCCTGGAATTAAGAAAAGAAGAAAAACCATCACCGATGAAACCTTCAATGCTTGCCATAGACAATGTAAGATAAAAAATGTGGTAAATATCAGAAAATACTTCAAATGTCTTTCCATCCGTTGCTTATAAAAGAGGAATAGAAGATGCATCACGTAGAAAACAACTAATGTCACAAGAAAAGAAAATTTAGATCAGCAAACTCGTCTAACCAGTTGTCTTATAGAGCTGATGGAGCCTTCAATATCCATACCCCATCCTCAATCAGTTTCCTTCCCATCGACAAGTTCAGCACTACCGTTAGAATCGGCATCGACCACAAGAGCCTCTTCCTGAGCCGTCTCTACTTCATCATGCTCGGCATTATTTTCGATAACCTAAAAATAAAAACACACAACAGAAGAGATCAGTTGAACAGTCTAATCCAGTAAAAAGTCAGCACAAAGTGAAGCTACTTCAAAGGTAAAACAATTTAGTTCCTTGCATAAAGAAAAACATGTAAACTCCTGATTCAGTTATGCTGCTTTCCAGCCAAGCTCATGGTCGCCACAGCATTTTGACAGATTTTTTGACCCCTAGAAACAAGAACATCAAAACACTGACAATATTCACCTCGTCATCATGAGTGATTTCTCCATTTTCGACGGGTTCTTCTTCTTCAGCAGCGTGCATGCTTTTGAAGACTTCAACAAGATCAACTTTTGACCTATCCGCATAATTCAAGTATTCCTCAGCCGGAGGGTAGCCACCCCTACAAAGACCAGAAAGAAACCATCAGAACTATGCCCTAAGGAAATCGCACCTACATCCACCTTTTGATAAATCATAGTGGTACCTTGTCTCTGCGACTTTTGATTCGATAGCAAAAGCAATTTGCCAATCATCGAACAAATTGGAATACTCCATTGGGTCAGCCAATGATTCAGCAGCTTTGGGATTAATCTGAGCATAAATGTAAAAAATCAAGACAGGAAAAAGCTGATCTTTCCCAAAAAGATTCTATTTCTTGACAATGCCCTCCTTAAGCGGAAAAGAAAATTCTTGCTCCTTTTAATCCAAGAATTCGATTTTGTAATCCACTGCAAATCTTAATCTAACTAAACAGGGAGCCATCTCAACGCCTCAACTCAATAAAGAATTCAATTTTGTAATCCACTGAAAATCATAATCTAATTAAAAAGGGCGCCATCTCAACACCTCAAATCAGTACAGAAGAGACAAGAAGATTAAATCAATGCTTGAACATCCTTGTAAGCTATTCAGAACACCTTCAAGGGCATGAGACCTCTCTTCTGACTTATACATCTTTCATCTTTTCAACACAAGGGCGAGAAAACATAACACATAGCTAGAAGTGGTTTGCTACCGATGCCCATAGAATGTTATACATCTAACATGATAAAAAGCACCTTGGTCTGTTCCACATTATCTTCCCAGTATTTTCGGAGGGGAACAGAGACAAGAAGAGCGTGGTCAAAAGGCCATGGAAATGAATTACCTTACTCAGATCCTTCCTCCACACGTCAACTATTTCTGAGACCTTGCTAGGGAGGTAAGAACGCGCCATGAAAGCAGCCTCTGGTATTCGATTGCTGCAAATAGAACGCCAGTTGAAAAACCAATTTACCCACAAGCAAACAATAAAATGATGGAGAAAACTAAAATACTTGGGAAGACGAAGACTAAAAAACAGAGGACAACCTGTCCACAAGCAGCTGTACGCACTCTTCCAATTTACCCAACATGAATAAACAAAGAAAAGCAACATTATTTTTCCCTTGCAATTTTGCTAGAGTGGTCAGTGTGGCAATCCCTTCAGCGTCCCCAATTGAAGAATAAAGCAACAATAAACCACTCAAATCCATTGCATTGGTGAGGCACTTTTCCGTCAATTCCAGCTGCAGTAACAGAAATGAATCAACCATTAATACAGGAAGAAAGCAGGACATTGCCATAATTCCACCATCGGAAAACATTTGTAAGTGATGGAAGCTGAAAGTTAAGCAACATGCATGAATTTAACATCAAGTCTACTTTTGTGCAAATCCAAAAATTGCCCTCCTTTTGACCAATAAAAAACAAATCACAAAATTTTTTGAAAGCACTAAAGCAGATGGAAAGCACACTATATTCACATGAAAAAAAAGCTCAAACAAAATTTCCTTAAGCACTCTTCAGCCCTTGCAGCTGGAGATCTCAGGTGTCACGCTCAATTTACGTTGAAGTAAGACTATCGGGTCATCGGGTGACAGCGACAACAAATTGCCTCAAGAATATCAACGAATGGCCCACTTTGACAGTCTAGATAGCGTTATGTTAGGGGAAAAAAAACATTCTAAACCCAATTACATGCTCTTGGGCAACATTCTAAACCCAATTACATGCTCTTGGGCCTTGGCACATAATCATCTAACACGATTACAGAACAAGGAATATATGCAGTAAAGTAGCAGTACACTGGGAATTGGGAAGTGATAAGTACGAGGATGATATATCAAAATTTCTATCTACGGGATTTTTTCCTCCCAGAAACAGCTGATTAGAGTGAAATTGTTTCGAGAGAAACACACCTTTCCTGTGGACATGGCTAATTCACCCAACCGCTTCCACTTTGACTCACTGTGAACTTCAGTTGCTATCTCCTGCAAGATGAAGAAAAAATCTCCAAAAATCCATGTAATATGGTCATAAGAATATTAACCAGAATTCCCCT
>JAOVYX010012073.1:0-31038 GCA_035668315.1 Drosera spatulata
AAAAAAAAGAAAAAACAAATACTTACGTCACAATTCTCAGTAAGATTAGGTTAATAATTAGTTTAAATCATTTGAATAACCGTCTCTGTGGGATCGACCCTTACTTCCACTACTACATCAATTTAATTAATTAATAGTGAGAATGAGTGAATTTAATACTAATTTTATGTGTCAGGTGACAGTCGTATCAACGAAGGAATCGTATATTGCTAGATTTTATAAGGAGTATGATGGCGCAGATGTTGACTATTGCCTACATACTAAACCATGTGCCGAGCAAGTCAGTGCTTGATACACCTTGTGAAGGTGCACTAGGCGTATTCCTAGCCTTGGTCTTATGCGACCATGAAGGTCTGCAGGATTTGTACACATATGATGTGCGAATCAGATGACACACTAACTGAGATTGAGTCGTGTGATATGACATTCATCGAGGATGAATTTCTTAGCAAAGGCGAAGTAGAGAAGGATGTTCAACTCTATAAGTTAGACCTTGAAGATGTCACTAGCGAATCGATTGACGAAGTTGGGGAATTAGCTCCTAATATTGTCAATGATGCTCCGAGTTAGGGTACTCTTATCGATGCTGCTCCTAGTGGGAGCACTCTAGAACCTATTTCTAGTCGAGCTTCAAACTCCTACAAATATGGGAAATGAGCCTTGTAATCCTTCTCTATGTAGAACTATGAAAAAGGTTTTCCCACCTAAAAGGTTTGACGATGAGACATTTATCGCAGAGTTAGTAGATCGTAATGAACCACGAAATGTTCGTCGAAATGTTCGTGAGGCTCTTACATCGCCAAATGCGTCTGAGTGGAAAGCTGTTATGGAGGATGGGTTAGATTTCATGAAAAGGAATAAGGTATACGAGTTAGTCGATCTTCCAACTGGGCGCTTTGATATTCGAATAAAATGAGTTTTCAAAATTAAACACAAGGCTAATAGGACGATCGATACGTACAAGGAAAGTCTCGTAACAAGGGGTTTGTACGTTTAAACCATGTACGTCTCATTCTGGCCATAGTAGCACGTCTAGATCTATAATTATATCAGATGGATATGAAGACTTTATGAGGAACTTGAGCAGGGAATTAATATGGCTTAGCCCTTTGTCTTCAAGGCCAGTGGGAGCTAGCGTAGCAGGGTCTGTCGCTTACGGGGTTCCATTTATGAACTCAATCAGCCAAGCATGGGCTGAACCCCATAGGTTAGGGTCCCCTAGGTTCGTAGAAGCATTCTTTAGCTTAGGGAAGCCTTCAGAAGTAATAGGTCCATCATCAAGGTAGGTTATCAACCGATGGAGTCTTTACGCGATGACATCCTAAAAATATTAAAGTTGTCTACGTAGGTTAAAGAAAATCCTCTTCTAGACAGTGATATATTCATTTCCATTGAGCTATGCGTGGAGTTCATGATTATGAAAGAAGACCATTGTATGTTTGTGAGACGCTCAATACGGAGTTTGCTCATGCTGTCGAACTATGTCGATGACATATTAATCATCGAAAATGATAAGACTAGCATTGTCACCACTTGGAAGTGATTGTACTCTCTATTTGAGATAGAGGACCTAAGATAGGCTCATTTTATTTGTGGAATTAGATCACACGTGATCGCTCAAAACGAACTTGGAGCATTTCTGTAGAGATCTAGTCAATACCATTAACATGCCATGTGACATATGTACTAAACTCTCCCATGATCATTGTCCCCAATTTGATGTAAAAAGACAAAAGATGTCATCCATCATTGTCCCCAGTTTGTGTATGGATGATTGATGGATGTCCTTGTTCCCATCTTTCAGTGAGATCAACGTGTTTCTCTACCCTTTTCCATTGGAGCACATGATATGAACCGGAGTTTTCTGTGTTGCTTCTTTGATTGTTTTTCCTATGGCCACAATACACAAGTACGGCCGGTTAGGGCATTTTTTTTTTTATAGGGATAGCAATATAATCCGTATCCCATGGGTATTCTCAAACCTAACCCAGTCAAAGCGGGGAAAACCTAAGTTGACCGGGTTCGGGTTTGGGGATACCCGAATTATAAATTCGAGTTTGGAACGGGTTTGGGAATTGTTACGCCCGCCCCAAACCCAACCCGAAATTGAAAATATCCTAAAACCTGATACATATTTATGTTGTCAATATGTCATTACCCATAATTAGTCATAGTAAATAAATTGTTTTTGTGTCCTTATACATATGATTGAAACAATAAATCAACTTGTCTATGATTTATTCTTGTTGCTTTAATTCAAAAATTGCTATCATGATTCGGCTTTTGAGTTATCAAAAGTTACAAATAGTTTTTTCTTTTGGGGTTTTGAACTATAGGATTTAAGAGATTGAAATCAATATTTTTTGTAATAAAAATTAATAATGTCACAACATATTAGTGCGTTTATTTTATTTATATTTATTTTTTAAAATAAAAAACATTAGGTTTAGGTTTGGGGTACCAGTGGGTATCCACGAACCTGATCGGGTTGGGTTTGGGTATAGAATTTTAATACTCGATCCAGGTTTGGGGATAGGTTTTGTGTTTCAGGTTCAGGTTTCGGGAGTTTAGTCCTCGACCCGAACCCACCCCATTGCCATTCTTACTTTTGGGAATGCAAAGGTAAGCGAGATTGTAACGTCCTGATTTTCAATTACGTATTAATGATACATATGACGTCACTGTCGCTGGGCCCAGCGCATCAGTTAGGCAAAAAACTATATACTTCCTGACTTAATCATAAGAATTAAGGTAAGTTCACTTATACATCATTAGTTTAGAAACTTTTGATGCACTCAATCATAACTCGGAATATCACCTTTGCAGCGGAATTTACATCTTTTTCTAAGATCAAAATACCTTTCATATATAAGCTACATCTAACATCAAATCTTAGATCACACTTCTCCTTCAAGTCTTCCTCCTGTAACAAAGAAAAGAAGAAAGACATAGAAAAATAGTAACTGTGAACTATAGGAGCTCAATAATTATCATCAAAGGCATACCAATGATTCATCCTAATCACATAAGCACACTTAACATCATGTAACGCTCGAAACTACACGTCCATCGACACTCCAGACATTATCAACGTTAGTACTACCTTCATACCCTTTATGGTATGATAGTCAAGATCGCCATATCAGAAAACTGAGACGATGACACAGTGAGATGACAGGTCCTCATTCCAAGTCTCATGCATTGCTGTACTCAACAGTTCACTCAAGACTTTATTATTGTAACGCCCCCGGATTTCCGGACTGTATGACTCGTGGGCGTTATGCCATCACGGACCCATTCCGTGACAAGGCCAAACAAACCGAATGGGATTAGGGGTATAGATGTCAAGGAAACTATAAACAGTAGTCACAGTCATAGCTTATAGCTTCGAATACCTGTTTTAGTTACAACATTGGTGCAGAAGCAATACTGATCGATTATTACATTAAACAAAATAGACGTCTGATCTGTTATAATATCCGAAGCATGTGAGATCATCTATATGCATGCAACCTCACACTAAGAGCCTTCAAGTGCTGTTGGAGGCATACCTGCAATTGAAAAAATAACCGTGAGCAAATGAAGCTCAGCAACCTCAGGTTTATGAATCCCATTAAAGGGAACTTCCCCTAACGGCTATGACGACCGTTGAAAGTCCCTAAAATATTTATATATACGAAAATATGGGCGTCATATCAAACAGCATCGCTTCTCATTGCTTTATATGGCTTCCATTTGCTTTTAAGAGTCATTCCTTTCTTTTGTATTTATTTAGAGTTCATGACTTAAATCAAAAGCAACAACTCCAAGGATAATGATCGAATCGGAGTATAGAGATAAGATGTCAATCGTCACCCGGGCTACCCAATAGATTCTATTTTCGCACCTGCCTACTCTGTGCGTCATCTTGCACCACTTGTGCGCATTCAATGAGGTATCGTTTGCCAGCATTAAGATAATTTGGGCCTCCCTACAGAGAGCAACCTGTGGCCCCGTCACAACGGCGTAGAAGCCGCTGCATGCATGCAAAGAGGATGGGGGATGCCCATCACTCCCTACCTAGTTCTCACCCGTGACGTTGACTCAAACAATTATGCTGGAGCGCAATGACTCAAAACAAAGCCACCAAGGCTATTCAAGGAATGCAACAGATGATCGTAATGGATCAAAGAAGGGACACCATGTTTGACCTTCTTAATAATTTCAAGGAAAACGACCAACGATCCAACGGGCCCATAAAGGATGTCAATGCCGTCCTTATCAGTTCAAGGAGGCGATATTTCTTATTCGTTTGCTTTTCATTAGTTCACATGGATAGCGTAACTATGCTCCACATCCCCCGTTCCCTTTTTACTAATCGTTTAGCAGTCACTTTCATTTATTTTCCATGAGGGTATATACATTATAAGGGTACATTTTAGTTCATTTCGACCCCAAATACCCCACCACATGTCAAACATGATCTTATATGCACGTTTGATCTTATATTTTTATGCGTATGGGTTATATATCTCAAATACGCATTCAGGTTTAAGGTTCGATGCACGAAATCGATAATTCCCTTGCCAGAAGGCCGTCACGGCCGTGAATGTCCGTATCGCGGCCGCGATTGTTCTGCAGCCCAGAACCTACAGAAAACTCTCGTCTGACTCCACGGATCCCTCAATTCATGCCACAACGTATCCAAACCATTGCATACACATCAAACACAGCATAAACACATCCCACACATGAACGAACGTGCTTAAATCGTGTGAACGAATAAAAGAGGCGTCTCGGAGGAGTGAGGTTACCTCGATTCGTGTTTGATTTCCTTATGCACAAGATCACACGAATGGATCCGTTGATGTCTCCTAGCCGAGCTGCTGGCGCTGATTCTCCCCTCCGGCTGTTGCTGTTGTCCTTGCTCTTGTGGCATCAATGATGATGAAAACAATGGTGGTGAAGGTGTGGTGAGGAGATGAAGAAGATGATAATGATTGTTGCGTTGGATGATGTCGAAGATGATGGCGCAGGCGGCAGCTAGCTGGCGATGGTGGTGTAGGCAGTGGTGGCAGGTGAGATTGTGGCAGGCAATGGTGGGGAGAAAGGTGAAGGTAGGAGTGGAATTGGAGAGTGGAAGTGGGAGAAGTGGAGGTGGGTAAGTGTGTGGGGAAATACCACGTTCCGTCCCACAATACATCTCGTTCAGTCCATTATTTACCCAAATATTGTAACATTAACTCATCGATAATTTATTTGCATCGATAGATTTATCCCATATACGAAAATATGACCTCCTGAGTCATAATCCATTATTTTATAGGATTAAATCAATAGTCCTATCGTGCAACATTTATAACGTTAAAACGTTATTTGTTCGTAATATTTATTGGCGCGTTCAACTAATCATCCCAAATATTCCATAGTTATATTTGATTTAGAAATCAAATATTTCCTAAGATTAAATCTATAGCCTTTTTAGCGCGATTATTTTAAAATCGTAACGTTATATGTAACGTTTTTTATTCGCGCTTTATTTACATACGTACTATACGTATATTATATATTCATTTTAAATCCTCAAAATTTTCGGGTATTATAGTTATACTTACCATTATATCAATCACACAGGGACGACAGACAATAGATACCCTCAATGTTATAATTGTGTCCTTGGCTAGACTTATTCAATTTTTTAAGTAAGCTCTGTTCAACTTTAACAAAAGGGATATCCGCAAAAGGGGATAAGCCAAACTAGAGCCTAGGGTCTCCTACTGTGAGATACCCTCATACCAAAACGACCTCAAAAGGTCGATGAGAGAATGTCCTATCAAGTCACTGTACAACACATGTGACAGACACAACACTCTTTTTGTTTTATACCATGGAGTTATCCCATCAATTATGGATTACAGTCCTTTTATTCACATATCCTCTTTATACCAGCAAACAAGACATAACAAAAACGCATAAATCATCTTATCATGGCACACAGCAAGTGATAGGCAATAAGATACGTCGGAGCACATTTTATGTCAAATATAATTGGTGAGTATGACCAAAGTTTCCTACGCATATTATGATAGTCACGGTATAATAATACGCATCGTCACACACAATAAATATAAACGTTACCTTTTACCACAGTTCTTCACATGCACATGCTCAGCCTTGTCCTTAAGTGACAATGAGCAGTGTCTTCAAATCCTATAATATAACAGGATACGCGTATTAAGACATGCCCTTGTGAATGATTGTTCATGTTATGGAGTTAAGCATATTTTTTTTGTACTTCTTAAAAAACCACCGTAGTAATATTATGTGGTGGTGCCAAGCTTTGACAAAAGTCTTTGATACTTATTTTGATAGTACATGATGATGATTTTATGTATTTTGATACTTATTTTATGTATTAGAAGTGTTTGTGAACATTTGGAGTTGTTTCGGTTTATTTTCGGATTCTATCCAACATGACCCTTTGATACGTTTAAATCGATAACTTTTTGTATACAGCTCAAAAAAATATTTCGTAAAATTCTAAATAAAGTAGACTCTATAATGTTTCTATAAAATTAGAGTTTTTATCATGAAACCATACCAATAATAACAGTTTATTCGTTCAAGTTTATATTTTTTGCTAGATAAGACAGTTTGACCTTGATTTACTAATCAATTCATAAATCTTTATATACAACTCCAAATCTAGATTTTTAAACTTTCCTGGAAACTATACTTCAAGGGATTTTCATTGATATAAGGTTCGTTTCTAACTCTTTTTGTGTAATTTCAGATCAAGTAACAAAGTGATCCTTATAACCAGTTTTAATACATTAATATATCCGCATAATTTGATTTATATTTTGAGATTCACAACTCCAAATCATGACCTATAAACTTTATGACAAACCAGACATGTGAGAATTTAATATATATTAAAATCAAAATTTATCACAGAGCCTATGAGTTTCCATAAATTTTCTAAACAAAATGATCATCTTCTTTTATTAATGGTGAAGGATACTCGTCGCCTTGTAACCCTACCTTCTCCTCTTCTCCTCAAACTCTCATTCTTCCCTTCTCTTTCTTATCTCTTCTCTTTCATGACAAGGGGTGTTTTTATGTCTGTAAGAAGTTTTTCAAAGAGAAGAGAGCTTATATTTTTAGAAAACTAAATCAATTAAAATAGTTTTAGTGGATAATTATTGGGTATTTAGTGGGTGATTAATTTAATTAAGGTGGAGTAGAAATTGACATAAAGAAAAATAAGTGACAAAATTAGGTTTAGGTCATTTTCGTATAAATACGGTATTTTTGTATTAAGACAATATTTCCCCGTATTTGCGTATTAGGATTGCATTTCATTCATATTTTTTATTCTTTCATTATTATATCAGCAAACAAACCTTTTAACCCCATAAAATAAATTATAACGTACGATTATTAACTATTCACGTTAATTATCGTGAAAATATATTTTATAATTTTTCGGATGCTTACCATATTATTGTCATTATTTTTGACAAATGAATTTTATGACGCCATTATATAAATTACGACGTTTAGTAATATATTTTTTTATTATTATTTGAGTAAATAAATTATCTCAAATTTTTCGAATATTTATATTCTTCCCTCCTTAAAAAGGTTTCGTCCTTGAAACTAGAATTAAGAGAATATAGGAACTGTCATTAAATATGGTATTCCTGATGTATCATGATCGTGACAGCGCTTTGTCATGACCGTGATGCGCATAGAAAATCAAACAGAGCTTATCTCAATCTATTATAATAATTACAAGGGCTGTCAAGACCGTGACACCTTCGTTACACACAGTCCAATAGCTTTTGACAGTGTCATGACCATGACAAGAGTCCAATGACACCCCTAACCATTATCGTATCCAAAATACTCGTAAAAACAACTCTCAAATCAGACTGAACTTCAAATAACTCTTTATTGATATCACATAAGCTTCATCCTACCAGTTACGACTGAATAGGATCTGTGTTATAATTTTCAGATAAAAAACTAGTAAAAAGACAGCATAAAGTATTAGAAGATCCAAGGTTTTCGGCATTGCACAGAAGAAAGCCGCAACACAACCTACTACGTCCACTGGTAGAGAACATAGAGGTATCGTGAATAGTATCTATTATAGGATATTCTTAGTAATCGAGTGCATTGTGAGTTGTGTTGGTGATGAAAGTCTAAATCGAGGAAGAGTTCGTTGAGGTTTCACCTCTTATTTATAGTACTTAGTATTTAGGAAGAATTAAAACAAAATCCAAGAAAATCTAGATTTTGAATTACGGGTGATCCATTTATCACGCGTGGGACACTTTGCCTAATAAAGACAAAGGAGATCTGGATTCCATAATAGAATCTTTATGCGTGATCTAAGATCCCGTTATCTCCTCACCAATTTGATCATTTATTGATCATGTTCATATAAGGACTCGAAAAAATTCAGTAAAATTTAGTTTTACGATAATTAATGTGAATAGTAAATTATCGTACTTTATAATTTATTTTACGTGGCTAAAAGGCTTGTTTAACAAAGAATATAAAATATGGATGGAATACAACCCTAATACGCAAATACGGGAAAATACGATATTAATACGAAAATATCGTATTTACGAAAACAACTTAAACCTAATTTTGGTAGTTATTTACCTTTATATTAAATTAATTATCCACTAATTACCCACTAAATATCTACAAAGTTTTCACTTAAACTATTTTAATTTATTTAGTTTTCTATAAATACAAGCTCTCTTCTCCTTAAAAATTCCTTACAAACACAAAACAAAACACTTCTTACATTAAAGTTAAGCAAGAGAAGAGAAGAAGGAGAAGTTCAAGGAGAACAGGAAAAGGTAGGTGATAAGGCGAAAAAGACATGGAACCTTCACCGTTGTTAAGAGAAGGTAATCATCTCGATTAGAAAATTTGTGGAATATTATACACTCTTTGATAAATCCTGATATTAATATATGTTGAATCCTCATATGTCTAGTTTCAAACAAAGTTAATAAATCATGATTCAGAGTTGAGAATCTTAAGTTATAAATCAAAACGTGCAAATATATCAATCTATAAAAGAAAATGGTTATAGAGATGAAATTATGACTTCATATGAAATTATATAGTAAGACTTTGAGACAAACTTATATCAATGAAAAGGTATGGAAGTCGAGTTTCTAGAACAATTTACAAATAATAATTTGGAGTTGTATATAAAGAGTTGTGAGTAAATTAGCGAAATAAGGTCAAACTATTTGAACTATCAAAAAATATAAACTTGAACTAATTAACTGTAATTGTTGGTAAGGTTTTATTTGGAAATTTTAATTCACTGAAAAGAATATGAAATCTAGTTTATATAGGATTTTACAGAATAATTTTTTAGGTTGTATACAAGAAGTTATAGATTTAAATACATCAAAAGGTCAAGTTGGATAGAATCTAAGACACTTATTCCAAAGGCTTCCGAAGGTCAAGATACTCGTTCCAAAGGTCGGGATGCCGTCTTAGAATCTTCTGGACCAAGAATAATCATTTTGACCTCAAAACAACTCCAAATATTCACAAATACCTCTAATAATATTCAATATATAAAATCATCATCATGGACAATCAAAATAAGTATCAAAGGCTTTTACAAAGCTCAGCATCACCTCATAATATTAATATGATGGTTTTTCATGAAGTACGAACAGACATTCATAACGAAATATATTAATATATGAATCCTATCATGTTATGGGAGCTGGAGACGCCGCTCGTTGAGACATAAAGGACAAGCTGAGCAAGTATGTGAGGAAGTTATAACAAGAAGGTAACGTTTTGATTTATTGTGTGTGACGATGCGTATTATTATACCGTGAGTATAATAATATGCATTGAAATCTATGGACATAGTCACTAAATGTGGCTGACGTAAAATACTGACTACAACTGTTGTGTGCCATGACCAGATGATGTGTGTGTTTGCGTTATGCCTTGATTTTTGGTATAAAGAGGATGAGTGAGTGAAAGAAGTGTAAATCCATAATTGGTGAGATAACTCCATGGTATAAAATACAAAGAGCGTTGCGTCTATCGTATGTGTTATATAGTGACTTGGTGATGACATTCTTTCATCGACTTTGTGAGGTCGTTTTGGTATGAGGAAAACTCACTGCAGAAGATCCTGGGCTCCGATTGACTGATCCCCTTTCGCGGATGTCCCTTTTACTAAAGCTGAATAAAAATTGATAAGTTGAAATTGAATAAGTCTCGTCAAAGGTACAGTTATAACATTGAGGGTATCTATTGTCTATCTTTACGATGTTTTTGAGATGACAATTGTGAATGTCAAATTGATATGATAAGTTGCATAGTGCTGAACAAAGGACCTAAGTGGTCATTTCGTTTGTTTTTTCTTATCTTCTTTTCTCGTGTAACCCCTGGTAAGGGGACAGACACGTTATTGAGCTCATATGGCTCACGATTATTATTTTTCTGTGTTTTTCTCTTCTATGTGTTTTCAAGAGCTAGAAACGACTGGCGGATATGATATAGGTTATTGTGGTAATGTGCATCTACTGTATTATGGATTATGAACTAAGTAAAATATATAATAAATGAAAAGTGTCTACTGTATTTGATAATATTATTCGTTATATCTAAGTGGATTTTATTTATTTATGTACCTAAATCGATTAAGTAATTTTTACCTACCTTGGGTGTTGGGACTCAGCGATAGTGACATCATTTGTATATTATTATATATTAATATGTTATGGTTACAGTTAAATTGAAACTCAATTTTGTTGCTCCCAGATAACTATCACAATTCTACTCTCAATATTTAGCATGAAGCAAAGAAAATAAGTTTCATGACAGGGTCAAATATAGGAATCCTGTTTTACCAATTCAAGAAGTAGGCATACGCTTATGCTTCTATGTAATAACTTAACCACTTAGACAAATAACTTATTGTAACCTTTGACATGAAGATGGATTTTCTTTCTCAACAATTCTCAATTTTTATTTTAAAATACCAATTTCAGAGGAAGTTTTTTTTTGTTTTTTTTTTTTTTGTTTGTTTGTTTGTTTGTTTGTTTTTTTGTTTTTGTTTGAAAATTCTCAAACATAAGTGTACTTTCCTTGACATCTGAACTTATATGACTTATAACTTATGATACATAAAATAGCATAAGCAAACACTAGTCGATCCATCCAACACAGTGACCATAGACCATAGTTTAACTATATATGATCATATAAATACCATAGACAACTATCTTTGTTGTCGAAAAGATTTTTCACTTATGTAAATAACAACTTCAGGTTTACCATATATTAGCATCAATAAGAAACAGAAAAACACACCGAAGTGTATATTCAAAAAGCACACATGTGCACATGTCTAATACAGAATATTTTGAGAGTACAAACACAAAAACAGTGGGTGTATAGCTCTTATGCCTTACTTCCAGTGTCACAATTAGAGCATGTTTCCTCAATGTCACTTGATGGCACAACACTTTACTCTTATGTATTCCATTCATTATTTTCTTCCATACTCTAATCTATAAGTTCATTGCCATAAATCTTTAGGTTCTTCTATTTATAATAGCACTATTTTCGGAGTATATAATGTCTTATATTTGACCATTATTCCCAGTAGATCAATTATCAAAATGTGAAATTTTATTAATATCGCATAACATTATCTTACAGCCTCATCTCTACCTATCACAGCATAAGATCAAACATATAGGTCCTAACATTAATATAATTGGCCGATATCATGACATATAGCGCCACAACATCCAATTCTTCAGGCGTTGCGAAGAAAAATACTATGATGCTGATCAACCCATCAATGAGTACAAGATAGAAAGCCATTACAAACAGCACTTCAAGGAAGGACTTCACCAGTTGCTTGATCATCGGATGCATTGTATTTCTCTTTGATGATTTATAAGAAGGATTGATCCTTAAACCATAAAGGAGTTCAATGGGGTTTTGCTTCTTATTTATGCTACTTAGAGTATAAAGGGAATCAAAGATATAATTTAGGCAAAATCTAAATTTTCTTATCTCCATGAACATGCTGATATGCGAAGTGACCCAGTTGTCATGTGTGGATAACTTTGTCAAACAAGACAAACGAGATCTAGATTTGACATCCCAATCTTTGACATAATCTGAAATATCATTGTCCCGTCATATTATCATAATTATTCAGATATTGATCCATGTCGAGTTCAACCTAATCTAATTGCTCTTAAACAACCACTGTAATGCAACTCTAATTCATTTAGCATAAAATAAGCAAGGTTGATTCAAAGACATTACTGAATCTTAGAATCCTGGGTAAATAAATAAAAGATATAACATATACTTGAGCTTCTGTCTACAAATATTAACCTTGAACACTATAACTTATATTTCTTTTACCATGAAGGCAGTCCTTATTTACAGCTCAAGTTCTGGTTATAATTCGTTTCTCTACCTCAACAGCTCTCATTTTTATTCTGAAGTATTAATTTTAGAATATCCCAACAAATTCTTGAACATGAGAAAATTTTCTCTTTGTTGCTGAACTTTTTCAGTCTTGTCAAACTTACTGTTAACATTTATGGATATGTTTTGCATTAAGAAGATAAAATCTTTAAGTTCCTTCTGAAAGATTTCCTGCCTTTTTGTCACAGTTCTCACTATTTAGTTTGTACTCCATGTTTTTATGGAAGCTCATATAAGATAACCAATACAGCTTCTTATATGTCTCCAATAATAAAAAGTTTCACGCATCACTATACTTTCCAAGAGTAGTTAACAGAACACTGGCTTATCTCATATTTTACCCTTTCTTATATTCAAAAATTTGATATAAGTTTCTTCAATTCAATAATCAAAATGTGAGATTCGCAAACCTATCAAATCTTCACCAGTATATGCCCTCAAGTTTCGTTTCCGACTTGATTCTATATGATCTCTAATCACAAAGTCATAACTTGGGCACACGTTAAATCTCAAATTGATACACGATTATGAATCCCAAAATGCATTGTGTTTTCTTATTCTTGGATCATCAATCCATGGATTCATACAGAACATGTACTTAGACTGATGTCTCTTACAGTTCATCCAGTAATACTTCTAATGCTCAATAAGCAGTTTCTTAACTCCCAGTTGGAGTATTTTTATGAGATTCGGTGAACCTTTATTTCAAAATACATCTTTGAGAATATAGCACTCATATCCTCAAAATAAAATCTCACTATCATCCAAGCGTATAACATCTTACAGTTGTTAAGGCATCCAGCTCAATGTTTAACCCAAGGGGAGTAACTAACTCAACATTTGTTACCTTCAATTTGTTCTTCCATTCCCAATAACCCTTCATCTCAGCATTGCTCAAAATATAAAATCATTGACTACGATCACTTTGCCATGTATTAGGTATAACAAAGCATTTCATTACATATAGATGTTCTAAATAAGAGAGGCAAGCCATATAATTCTCATTTTGGCTCAACCTGTAGGTCTATTGCCCATCTCAGTTATTGAACATTAGGCAATCTTATGCCAATAAAATGTCCACCTCATGTGCAATATGTCCTCATTCTCCATCTCAAACTTTATGCATTTACTAGTAATTGGTAAATTTCACTATCAATGTTCAAATACATAACAATTATCCTACATATTTATTTATCCTCTTCAATCGAACACTTTATAGTTTGTTTTACAAAGTTACACTTCTCTGAGGCGAATAAAAACTAAACATATTTTTCATGCTGTCCCCACTACCATAGTTCACATTCCTACATATTTTTCTCATATTTTTTTTTTATGAAAGCACGTGTTACATCATGTTGGAAACATCTATGTCTAGCCTTGCTAGCACCTTTTCTCACTCAGTAGGTATTGCTATTCTCTTGAGGATAAATAAGGTCACATATATAATTTAACCTTCCAACATCAAGTGGATTTAAGAATTTGAAAGTGTAAAGGTTTCTTCCTATCTCCCCAATCCCCTTATACAGTCCCAATAGGCAATCAATTAGGTTAGATTTGCAAACACATAAAAAATTTCAATCGTTTGAAATTTTGACGGGCGAGACTTGTCTCTTCTCCATAAAATCACTCATTATGGCGGTCTTGATGACAAGTTTTAGGAGGACACATGCTTTTGGTCATAATGACCAATCTTTTCAACCACTAAACTCTTCCAATCCCCCACTCACATCGCATGCAGATTTGTTGATTAATTTCACTTAATCCCAAACACACTCAATCACTCTCATTCAAACTTTATCATTGATCACAAACACCAATTCCATTTATCTCCAGATTTATTAATTCCTTTAATTCATCTTTCAACACGAATTAAGTTTAATCATGTAATACCATATCAGAAATAATCAGTCAAGGTTTCTCTCCTTTAATCAATGCACTCAGATAATCAAAAAAGACTTCAGGCACTCGAGTAATCAGTAATACCAGTTGTAATAGATGTTACCTATATATAGTCAGCACTTTTCAGACAAGTTTGATCAGACCAGATAAACTTGCCAAATCTTCAGATGAGTTCTCATCAGATGAACTCACATCGGAAATGTTGATGTCGTCTGATATGCACACACTTAGAGAAACCAGATTAGTCATCTAGAGTGATTAAACCCAGTTTTTCACAAATAACACCAAACCTTTGTTCATCTAAGGGCTTTGTAAAGATGTCTGCTGGGTATTCATCAGTTTAGATAAAGTGCAGAGACACATTTCCTTTTTGAGCATGGTCTCTAATAAAATGATGATGAACATCTACATGCTTAGTACGTGAATGAAAAAAAGGATTCTCTGAGATGGCAATTATAGAAGTATTATCATAATAAATGGGATAGGATTTAAATTCAAATCCATAGTCAGATAGTTGTGACTTCATCCACAGTATCTGAGCAACACAGCTTCCAGCAGTCACATATTCAGCCTCAGTAGTGGATGTGGCAGCAGAGTTTTGCTTTTTGCTAGACCAAGATACCAGACTATGTCCCATGAATTACACGTACTAGTGCTTTTTCTATCAATTCTATATCCTGCAAAATTAGCATCAGAGAACCCAGTATTGTCTGAAATAAACCGACTAGATAACCAGATACCCATATTAGGAGTTCCCTTGAGATATCTGATGATCCTCTTAGTTGCAATCAGATGAGATTGTTTGGGATCTGACTGAAACCTCACACATAGACACACATAAAACATTATACCAGGTTTGCTGACAGTCAAATAGAGAAGTGTTCCAATGACGCCATGATATATGGTTGCATCAACAGATTCCCCATTCTTATCTTTGTCAAGTTTGACAGAAGTGCTCATGGGAGTTTTAATATGGGCAGATGATTCCATTCCATATTTTCTCAAAATGTCTCTAAGATATTTTGTTTGAGAGATGAATATGCCATTATCCATCTATTTTACCTGTAATCAAAGGAAATATTTTAATTCTTCCATCATGCTCATCATAAAAGATGATTGCATGAGTTTAAAGAATATCTCACATAATCCGAGGTCTGTAGATCGAAAGATAATGCCATCTACATATATTTGTACAAGCAGAAGTTTGTCTTTATACATTTTAGTGAAGAGAATGGTATCGATGACTTCCCTTCTAAAACCTTTTTCAGTAAGAAAGTCATAAAGAGTGTCATACCAGGCTCTAGGGGCTTGTCTGAGTTCGTACGAAGCTTTACTTAATCTGTAGATGTGGTTTTGATGGTCTAGGTCTTCAAAGCCAGGAGGTTGTCTGACAAACACTTCTTCTTGAAGTCTTTCATTCAGGAAAGCACTCTTTACGTCCAATCTGAAATACTTTCATGGATTTTGAAGCAGCATACTCCAGGAATATTCGAATAGCTTCTAATCTGGCCACTAGTGCAAAAGCATCATGAAACTCAATTCGCTCGTCTTAAGAATAGCCTTGAGCTGCTAGTCTGACTTTGTTTCTTATGATAATTTTTTCTTTATCCATCTTGTTCCTGTAGATCAATTTTGTACCAATGATTGGGTGGTCTTTAGGTTTAGGAACCAAATTCCAGACATTAGTCTGGAGAATTGGTTCAATTCTTTTTGCATTGTGTCTATCAAGTTCGGGTCTGTCAGTGCTTCAAACACGTTCTTAGACTCCATTTTTAACAGAAAGGAAGAGAAGAGACATTCATTTCTCGTTGTAGATCTGGTCATTCTTGGTGCATCCTTGTCTCCGATTATCATATAGTAGAGTGTGGCTTTGCCCATCTGGCTCCTAACATCATCCTTGGAGCTTTTGATATCATAGGATCTTCAAACATTGTATGCCCATATTGATCTCTCTGGTTAGGCATCAAATTTGGTAATGGGTATGGGTGGATAGTATCTGTTGTCATACTCTGTTCGTCTGGTGTGTCTGTTGGAACTTCGTCTATATGGCGTATGTTTTTCTGTTCAGCATTGTATGAAGGTGTATCAATCTGCACACGCACACAAGCTTCTCTCTCCGAAGAAGCATTAGTCTCATCAAAAGAAACATGAACAAATTCTTCTATAGTCTTAGTTGACTTATTATATATCCTAAAAGCCTTACTCATCATAGAGTAACCCATAAAGATGGCTTCATCGGGCTTAGCATCAAATTTATGTTGATACTTTTTATTGATGTCATGCACGTAACACTTGTAGCCAAAAATATGAAAATAACCAAGGTTTGAAATTCTCCCTTTCCATAGCTCATAAGGTGTCTTCTTGAATGTCTTATGGATCAGAGTGCACTTCTGAACATAGCATGCTTATTTACAGCTTCAACCCAGAATATCTTTGGCAGATTAGCTTCAAGCAGCATTGTTCAGACAGCTTCTATCAGAGTCTGGTTCTTTCTCTCAGCTATACCATTTTGTTGAGCGGTTCGAAGGGCAGAGAAGTTGTGTTGAATCCCATGGTCACCGTAATATTGCTCAACTTCTCTTCTATCGAACTCAGTTCGCTGATCACTTTTTTATAATGATCACATTTAATCCTTTTTCATTCTGAACCTGCCTCAAATATATTGTTAGTACAACATGTGTCTCTCTTTAGATGAGAGAAAGAAAACCCAAGTATATCGTGAATAATCATCAATAAAGACAATGATATACTTCTTTTTGCTAAAGCTCAGAGTATCTATTGGACCACATAGATCCATATGAAGAAGCTGTAGAGGTTCAGACTAATCTGGTCACGCTTACCCTTCAGACTAGACCTAGTCTGCTTGCCTAACTGGCAAGTCTTATAAACCTTACCCTTCTCATAGGATATTGATGGAATTCCTTTACCAGATTCTTAGAAGATAGTCTGGCCATATACTTGAAGTTCAAATATGTCAGACGTTTATGCTAGAGCCACTTTTTGTCTTCAGACTGTTTGCTCATAAAACATGAGTCAATCTACATAAGATAGTTGAAGTCGACCACATAGACGTCTCCTACTCTAATTCCTGCAATCTTGACAGCATTATTAGACACTTCTTTCACTAGGCATAGATTATTGCAAAATTCAAACTTATGCCCCTTATCACATAGTTGACTGATTGAGAGCAGATTACGTTGTAATCCTTCAACATATGCCACATTGCTGAAAGTGGGAGCACCTGTGCCGAGGGTTCTGTACCCTCTAGTCTTACCAGTACTACTATCGCCAAACATAACTCGTGGTCCGTTCTTATTTTTTGTAATCTTATAGCAGTGATTTGTCACTAGTCATGTGTCTAGAGCATCCACTATCCAAGTATCAGATTTGAGGTTGATGTCCCTATAACATAGACGTTTATTTCATATATGGTCCCCATTTATCTTGGGTCCAGGAGGTTAGTTAAAAGACCCTTAGGTATCCATATCCATTTCCTTTTCAGAGTTAGATAGGACCAACTAGTATCAGCAGTATGGCCATGTTTATAGAATAGATAACATTTAGAGGGACTGACTGGTTCAACAGGCTTTAGAGCCTTTCGTTGACTCTGATCAAATCTTCCATTCAAACTAGGCCATATTGTCTTCTGGGGATAATGAGCAGACTTGTTGGTCGAAGACATCCATCTTTCTTGCTTTCAACTGGAACTGGATTTGAAAGACCTGGCAAAGTCGACCCTAGAAGTCTATCTAGCCTATTTCCATTCTCATGACTTGATAGTGCGGTGAGGTAGCTTAGGATGATGAAACCGTACCTGATTACTTTCGGACTTTCTTGCTGGATTGGCTTCTTGACTTAGAGCTTTCACGTGGCAATCGAGCTGCCATTGACTGCCCTCACTCTATACTGATATAGCTTATAAGAGTATTTATCAGACACCTTCTTAGGTTTTGTCCAACTGGGTGCAAATGCTTTGACATGATCTATCTTCCCTTGAACAGACAAGCTCATGTATGGCACAATTGGTGTCTTTTTAATTGAGGTTGTCTATTCAACAGATTTAGTCTGTGGGGCGAGAGGAGGTTTAATGGTTGCCTTAACAAACACTATGGGTGAGGGCTTTCTCAAAGTTAACCTTTTCCTGTGGATTCAAGTCACCACACCTAATACCCTCTTTTGAGGTCCCGTTGGAAATAATCTAACCAAAGCATTTGGGCGACTTCCACTTTTTAATAGTGGCAAACAAGTTATCTTGTTCTTCAATCAGTTTACCGATTTGGCTCTTTTTGTTTTTTACAGTGCCTTTCAACTTGTCTACTTCTGCCTTGAGCAGATTAAGGATACTCTGAGCATCCTCATCGGACTTAGTAAAACCATCTCTCTCTTTGAGAGAAGTATCTCATGTTCAACACAGAGTCTGTTATACATTTTTGAGCAGTTTAGAAACTCTTTGGACAAATCTTTGAACAACTAACTCAAATCAAATACAGTAACAGAAGGGTCAGAGAAGTGATATACCTCACTTATGTCGTATTCCTTCTTAACCAACAGACAGACTTGTTCATCATCTGATTCTAAATATGATAATTCAATGTCACTCCATGTCGTGTCTGCTATCATCGCTTTTGACTTCTTCCTCTTATTAACCTTCTCCGCTTTGTTGTTTGTTGAGGCCTTCCTCGGCCTTTGAGTAGCAGTCTTTCTATTATCTTTAGATCTAGGACTGCCATGAAATGACCATTCTTGCCGCAGTTGAAACAAGCATCCTTGGACTCCTTCTTCCTAGTTGCCTGATTCTTATACGTCCTGATTCCTTTTCTAATGAATATCCCCAAGCGCTTGGTAATGAATATCCTCGTATGATTCATCAAACTCCTCATCATTTTATTTTTTTTTTGGCTGTCTTTGGGTGGCCTTCAATGCTATTGTAGCATTTCTGAGGAGTCTGAGATTGTTTTTGATCTATCTCCAGTTGGTAAGTCAACAGATTACCATACAGATCTTGTAGAGTCATTATTGATAGATCCTTTGCCTTTCTAACAATAGTAGACATGGAATCCCAGCTATCCGACAGAGCCCGAATGAACTTCCGATTGGAATCCTCCTTATTGTACACCTTTCCATAAGTTTTGAGAGAGTTTAACGAGAGTTTAGCAGTACATTGAACCTCTCAAAGATGTTAGTCAGTGTCTCACCAGACTTTGCCTAAATAGTTCATATTGTTGTACCAATATAGATAGTCTTTTTTTACACACATCATTGGTCCCTTCATTCTTGTTTACCAAGGCATCCCAGACTTCTTTGGTAGAAGTACAATGGACCACATGCTCGAACAGATCTTCATCAACAGCCTAAAACGGTATGTTCATGGCCTTCTTGTCTATCGCGACCTTCATCTTATCATCCTCTGTCCACTCAGATTTGGGCACATCTACCAGGACTGTGGAAGTAGCAGACTTAGCCCTTCTTAGGATGTGAGGACCATTGAGAATCGTCCCATAGAGGGCCTCGTCTACAGGGTCCAAGAATATCTTCGTTCCAACCTTCCAATTGCCAAATATCTCAATGTTGCACATTGGAGGTTTCAAACTCAAATTATTGTTAGTCATATTCATAACGAATTGTATCACACAAAATAATCACAACTAGGATCTCTTCACAAAAATAAGTAAAGAACTGCTCTACTATCAAATGTAAGTTCATGATTGTATCCGAAACAGACTAGAGGGGAGGTGAATAGGCTGTTCTAAAAATTTATTTGACTAAAGAACTAACTATGCATCCATGCAAAACAAATCAGACAGATAACTCTGATCATGATCAACCAGTCTGACTCAAGAATTGAACAGATGATGTTTAATCTATAAACTATTTATCAATCAAACAATCCAACCAAATTACTGATCAAGGATCTTTGTCCAACTCTTCTGTCAAACAGATAACAGTAGAATGTACAATCTAACCTATCAGATCAATGATCAAAAAGTGATTGATCAAGATTCTTGTCAATAGAGTCTTGATTTTGATCAGACTAGCGACTTAACTATGATTGAATCAACGGAGATAAAGGTAGAAACGAAGAACATACAATTTATAGTGGTTCAGACTCAAATCCGTATTAACTAACTGATTTGAACTTAATACAACTCTTCCTCTTGTTAGTAGTGTACTAACCAAGAAGGGAATCCACTAGATCACCTCGGATCACAGTTCATCAGATTGAGTTTTTAGGATCCCTCAACAACCTTTGCTCAAAACTGGATTTTGACAAATCTTTCACCAAATGATCCCCACAGGATCCACCAACCAATCTCAATGGATTGTCAAAAGCAACACACTCACAAGTAAGAAGACTTGCATAAGTCATCGTCTTCATCATGACGTTCCTGAGAAAATTGATTCTTGATAAACACTTGAAAATTTTCTTGATGAGGAGAGAGAGAGAGACTTTGATTATTTTGGTTTAAAAGTGAGGATGCAGAAGTGAATTCTTTCATTGCTATCTCTCTCTAGTGTTGGGCCTTCTATAAATCTAGGCTTGAGGCTTGCTCTCCAATCAACCCCTGATTTCTTTTTCAAGAAGTCATATGGCGTGCCTTCTTTAACTTTGACAGAGTCTTCAATAGTAGATAGACATCTGAGTAGATATCTTCCAGAAGTCTGATTTAACTCGTCTGATCTGTTGCTAACAGTCTATAGACCTTCTTGAATTACTCCGAGAATTGATCTAATCACAACTGAGTTGATACTCACAGCTTCACTGTCTCAGACATGATCACTACAAAGCCTATAAGTCTTATCTGTTGTCAGACCACCTGTTCTTTCCAGAGCTTCCACCGAAGACTTATCTGACCTTATAACAGCTATTCTTCCCAGAGTATTTACTATTCTGAGCTTCCACTGAAGACTTATCTGACCTTATTATAGTTGTTGTTCCCAGAGCATTTACCATTCTGATTATGGCAGTCTGATACCCAGTGTCTGACAGAGTACCTTTTTACTTTAAGCACACTTGATCACACATGTTAGCAATCCCTTGATTAATCAAATCCAGTAAATTACTTTCACAAATCCTGAAAAGCTTAGCGGAATATGAGTTTGACGCGAAGACTAAACAATTTATCAGATTGTTTGTATGCTTTAGAGCATGTCTTCTTGGGTTCGTCAATTGGTGTAGGCCTTGTATATTTCTTGATGGCACATTCCTTAAGAGCAAGTATGGAGGATGCCTATTAAGCGCTACTCGAAAGGATGGCAACAATGGTCTTGTTCCGACATCTTTTGCTGTTGTGAGTGCGGAGAACAATGATAATTGGGAATGGTTTTGTCATCAATTAGGGTTAACCTTATCACCATTTAATGGAGGGGTATGGCATCAATACACCTTTTTCTTCGATCGACACAGTGGGTTGTTACGCGCAGTGCCGATGATGTTTCCTAGTTCCCACCATTCTTATTGCTTGCGGCACCTAGTGGACAACTTCAAGAAAGAGGTATTGTAAATATTTATCAAAGCAAATTTTAGGTTCCGACTGTTACTCTTAATATTCATCACCATTTAATTGTAGGTTCTTACCTTCTATCAATATTTGTAGGTTCTTACCAAATATCCACACTTGAACAGGATGCATTGGCAGAGGGTGTTCAAAAATGCTGCCTATGCCATGACAGTGCAAAGCTTTGAGAACAACATCAGCAAGATTGTTGATAAGATAGATCATTCAAGGAATTCCATAGCCAACTCTAATCTAGAATGTTGGGCTAATGCACTGTTCACAAGACGTCCAAGAGCTTCAATTCGTGGTGCACGCCATCTTTCAATGAAACTTATGTGCGAACGAATAGAGTTGGTATTGGATAGTACGGCTTCTTTATATCCTAAGCCAACGAAAAAGGTAACGAGGCCTACAAGGCAAGTTGTGGATTGACGGTCTTACTTGCGAGTTTATACAAGTTTGAAGTACTCGAAAAGGAAGCTAGGCATGCAGTGGGCTTACTATCCCGTAAATACAGCTGCAAAGAGTGGCAAGTGAACGGCCTTCCTTGTCGACATGCCTGTGCATGTATTGAGTCCAATGGAGAGCCTTTGAAAAGCTATTGTGAGACTTATTTCAATGTGGAGAGATACAAAAACACATATAAGGAGGTCATTAATCCTATCCCAACTCAACAACATGATGGCTCCACCTCGACCGTTGAACCCAAACAAATACGTGCACCCGATATTGTGGCATAACCAAGACGATATAGGATAAGACGAATTCCATCTCAAGTAAACACAAGACCGGTGACATGTACACAATGCAAAAGAACTGGTCATAACAAGAGACCATGTCAGACTGTAATCTCCAGTAATGAGTAGTTATGTAAACTCGATGTGTTGTAATGTTAACAACATTGTGTATTCATTTGTGATGTATTGCATTGTGATGTATTAGAACAATATGTATTCTTTTGTGATGTATTCTAGGATTATGTATTCCACTGTGATGTATTCGAACAAGAGGATGAGTCTTCATTAGGATAACATGTTACATATTTCTACACAATTGATACACATGAGGATTACATCAAGAGTACATTGATACATCAAGATTATATCACCTTATTAACAATGCAAGAACCCCAAATATCGCCATTGCTATTGTCACATGCTTTAAAATACCTGCAATAATTTCTAACTTTGCCAAACAGTCAGCTAATTCATTACACGAAAAACTACAATTGAATAGATTTCTTTCCTTGACAACACCTTGATCAGCAATTGGATTGCACCACACGAAGTATTTACAATGGTCGTACTTGAAGAACAATCTATCCAATCTGTACAATACAATTCCTTCGATCTAGTCCAACAATTCGAATTGGTGGTACCATCCTACAAGAACAATTCACTGGGACAAATTATAGGTATGAATTCGGTTGTGGACGACCACCAGTAAATGAATGTTGCGAACTCATGGTAGAATTTTCAAATCTGAAATGGATAAGAGGAATAGATGGGTTCGATTAGGGCTAGACATAGATGAATTTTTCAAATCTGAAATGGAGGAAAGGAGGATATGGTTCGATTAGGGTTAGAAAGGGATGAATTGGTGGAACTTAAATGGAGGAGAGGAGGAGATGGGTTCGATAAGGGTTACACTGGGAGAAATTGGTCAAAGAATGTTAAATGTATTTTTTAAGGCTTGTAGGGTTTAGGGTTATGGGGTTATAGAGCTTCAAGCAATATCTTAGGGTTGTAGGGTTATAGGATTAACAGGTTTGCATTACAAATAATGGTACAAAAAAGGGTTACAGAGGGATAAATTGATCAAAGAATGTTAAATGCAGTTTTTAGAGTTTGTAGGGTTTAGGGTTTCACGCAATGTCTCAGGGTTATAGGGTTAATAGGTTTGCAGTACAAATAATGGTACTTATAGTACACGTAATTACTGCAATAGAATACAGTACAAATAATGGTACAATAGTACACATAATTAATATTATGAGTAGTTTAAGCATATAAAAGGAGTACATATGTTACAGAAAATAGTAATTTTGGAATATCATATAATACTCATAACTCAACTTATCAATAACAGAAGTAAACATTAACATACATAACCAAATGATAATACATATATTAGCATACATGAAACGATAGAGATACGTAGAGATGATACATGAAACGATAATACATAAGACATAATACATGATGATCTTAATACATAATATCGGATTGCATATTACAAATTCAACGAGTAGATGTTGATATCCCACACCCATATGCTTTCGTCTGTTCCTCACCAATCACCTGAGCATTTATCTTCAAACTTCCATATTTCTTCAAACATTCTGTAGGACATCTAAGCTCAGATATAGCATCGTATAGTTCCTCCTCTGTCTGTAATGGCATCAAGCCATCCCATAATATTTTTGTTGCAGACCTTTTATACCATAATCTCACATACATAGGAGTTCATCCCCTGCCTTAGAGGACAAAAAACACTGATGATAGTCATAGATATCTTGCATTTACAAAATATAAGGATCCACAGGTGGTGTCTACTCTTTCCATCCTTCACCGTACTGAACAGTTGGGTCGCATATGAACCTTCCACCATAATGCATCTTGATGCACATATTGAAATTAGATGCCATCTCTGGAAAAGTGAGTAGGGTTTGTAGGAGTGAGTAGTGTATTTATGTAAGAGAGGCAAATAGATTTGGGTTTGTAGAAGCATTCTATAGTGTATGGTATTTATAGAGTTAGAAACAAATATAGGTTTCATTTAGAAGTGTGAATATTGACCGTTGATGTATCCTTTTGAATGTTTATTTTAGTTAGAAAAAAGCTTTTAGTACATAAGCCCACAAAGAGAAGTACATCATCACAAGCTTTCAGTACATATGCCCACAAAGAAGAGTACATCATGACAAGCTTTCAGTACATATACTGACAACTTATTAGGGTTAGACAAAAGAATACACATGCTCACAAGCTTTCAGTATACTTACATGTGCAACAGTACATGTAACAAATATTTTAGTACGTGAAAATCATCAATATAATGTCTCATGACCAAAAACAGGAGTACATCAATGTCATGTTTTAGTAGATATGACCTGAAGGAGAATACATATTCATGAACGAGAAGTACATGCCAACACAAAGATCCAAAAGTTTTATGTTTTCACATTAAGAGCTACAGTGCAAAACATGTCATACAACATTCAAGAAATGTTCCTCTCTTCAATTTGTGGGAGCTTTGCAGCATGCTTGTGTCAAAGAATTGTCAAAAAAATCTCGACAGCTTTTTGTCAAATATTCACATGATCGGCTTGACGCCATGCATCTTCCTTAAGGGCCTCAACCCACATACACACAAACACCCTACAGCTGTGACCATCCTCTTGTTATGACATTCCCTCTTATGATCCACTATCAATAGTTGAATCTCAATCTTATATCTCGACCTAATATAGTCAATGATAACACCACCCTAAAAAAAGGATGATTTAGTCAAATTTAACTCCACATTGTCACTAAAAAAAGAACCAAAAGAATAGAACAAACAAAGAACGTACCAAATCATGCGCAAACTGACGAGTTTTCTCATTGTCTTTCTCCCACAAGGAATCATAGTGACTAAATTTCAGCTCTTTCACGTCCAATATCAACAGAGACCAATGCCATCTATCCCTCATATGAATAGGGAAAAGATATGCCGACAATCCAAAAAACAATCCTTGTCAATACGCTCCATCAATCGCTTGACGGGACGCGACAGAGCACACAATTTCCTCTTCTTATAAGTCGTCTTCCCCACATTAGTATACTGTGCAATGGCACCCTAAGAAGAGTTCAAATATAAATCCTGAATCCATGAAATTGAATTTACATTTTAGGAAAGCGTAAAAATGAAACCAAACAGTGAATACCATGACCTCCGTGCACCAGAAATCACAATCATGCCCTTCACATACAATCGTTAGAAATGTGTTGATCAACTCTCCATCCATACCTTGCCTACTCAACACCGTCCAAATAGATTTCATCCTCAAATAACTAAAAGCATGTTCATCCGGATGACTCCATATATTGTCACTACATAAAATTAGACGTGAAGAGTTATATCGTAAAAATTAAAACCCATCAATGTATGATAACAACAACAAACAAATAAGAAAAAAATTTATGTTTTTACCTCAGTGCTACTTTGTTTATGTATTGATCTAAAAACTGCCGATCCACCTCCTCAATCACAAACTGAGTTGACAATTTCTTCAGTGCTCTTAACACCTTGGTGACTCCTTTTTTATCTTGTGGTGTCACCCACTGGAAGGATGCTCGTTTCTTTCTCCCACGTCTTGTTTTCACACCATCCATGATAGATTCGTCGCTTTCCCAAGGGATAGGTAGGACGATCTATTCTTTGACAATAGTTTCATTTCCTTCGTCACCGGTCTCCGAATCTCGATCCTTGTTGTCTCCTTGATCACTCTTCTCATTTCCTTCATCCTCTTCCTCTCTTGTAGTCAACAGCCCAGCCTCATGAAGATTACTCAAACTTTCATTAAACATGTTATTGGTAACATCAATTGGTGACTGAACTACCCCAATATTCTCACCCTTCTCAAGAGCTCCAACATTCTCATCACCCTTCTCAGGAACTCCAACATCATTAACCTTCAACTTCCCTATCTCGTCAACATTTTCATCATCCTTCTCATCACCCTCTCATCAACATTCTCATCACGCTTCTCAGCATCATCCTCAGGAACTCCAATATCATCAACCTTATCATCAACCCTCTCATCGACCTTCTCACCAGCCTTCTCGCCAGCCTTATCATCAAGATTCTCGTCAACATTCTCAACAACATTCTCAGCAACGATTCATACCAGCAATCCACAGGAACAACCATTAAGGTATGCTCCATTCCAACCCCTTTTCTTTTATAATACGGATAAATGAGATCAAAGTCGGGCTCTCTTTCTACTTCTTCACAGCCTTAACCTTAATTGTAGAGGCATTGTAGTTACTTGACTAAGTCAGGAGCGACTATCCGTCTTGGAACCCTCCAACTCTTTGTATTTAGGGATGGAGTCAAGTAGAAAGTCATAAACCGCCAATCCCCAAGCGTGTTCTTCTATGAGGCTCAAGTCGTCGACATAGATAAAACAAAATCTAGGAGTATAATAGGTGGACTTCGCAAACAAAATACAATTACAAACTAGTAAAATGAACAATCTCACAAAATCGTCCGAATTAACCTCGTCCACAGCATTGGCAAACTCAAATATTTTAGAACAAAGCAAAGTTCTAGTGGCATCCTTCTCATGGCCATCAAAAGCAGAACGCAGAGTCTTGCTATCGTACTTTCCATCAATGTTTATATTCAACCCATTGCATCGCAAACCAAGAATCACCGATATCTCCTCTCTTGTGAAAGGGATGAATCTGTTATCTATCCCGATTATCATACTTGAAGGATCACATGAAAATTGACTCAAGATAGCTTTCAGTCGTGGGGTACTAACTAGTATCCTAGAGGAATCCAAAAAAATGAGCAAAACGGGTCCATTTCAGATTTCGCAAACATATCTCAGAAAAAATTTTCTTTCTAAAAATCCATTTGTTTTCTAAAAAAAAAAAGTTAAAAAAACACCTAGATTGAAGATCTCGGGAAGTCTTTTCGTATTTCCTTTCTCTAATTGCTTCCTCTTACGCTCCAATTTCTTCAAACTCTTCATTCCACATTTTCGCTTCAAACTACTCTCACTAACCACCAATTCTCACATCATGACTCTATTATCGAAGGACATACAACAACAGTAAGTTAGGCTTCTTAACAAAATGAAAATTCGAAACTCAGTATGCTCAAATTAAGCACAAAATTGAAAGCTATTGTACCTGTTTTTAGTCATTTCAACACGAGAAACAAAGCCAATGAAGAAAATGTTATAGATTTGTCGACGACGAAGAAGATAAATGGGAAATTGGGGTTGTCGAAATTGCTGACGGTTTCAGCAAATCGGTTTCAATTTCAAATTGGGAAAGGAGAAAGAGAAGGCGCATGGTTGGGGTTTGAGGAGCTAAGAATTGGAGCAAACTTCTTCTTCTTTTTTTTTTTTTAATGGAAAGAATGTCTGTTTTGGGGCAAACATCATATCATTGTTTTTTTCACTCACATCTTTTTCCATACACTTAAAAACTAAAACCGTTAAAACCAGCAAAATCAGCATACACATTCTCTAGAGATATACTTTTTGAAACATATTTCCTTACAAGTGCAGTATATCATATTAATTCCCTATAGGTACACTTTCTAAAATAATAAAACCACTTGGACAACAATACCCTTTCTCTTAAAAAAGAAAACACAATTAAAAGCCAAAAACCCTAACTATATTCACTCTTAACCAGTCGCCGTCCCTTGGCATACACCTCCATATCTTGGACGTACACCCATTATCGTCGTCGATGTAAGCCTTCTTACCGTCATCGACGTACACCCCCCGTCATCGTCAACCCAACACGTACACCTAACTCGTCATACAAGGCACAAAACAAAGCCTAATCTAACACCTCACCCAGCTCAAAATCAAACCCCCAAACAACCCACAAAGCTCAATCTAGCACCAAATCCATAAAAAAATTGGTGAAGAAATATTCCGAGTTTATCAATTTCCCCCTTTTACCTAGATGAAATTGAATGACATAAAATACAAGTTGTATGGCAAAACGGAATGGAGCGAATAGGAACTCTGAATCCTTGTGACATGGCATTTGTGATTGTATAAGCACAACAAATCTCTATTGTAAGAATTTTGTCTTCTATCCGAAGTATCATTTATCATAGTTCCTTCCGAAAATTTCTTCATCAACTAAGCTGAAAATGCACAATAGTCTAACACTACCTAGCTTGAGCCCACCACAACCATCAAATATGTCAAAAATAAATTAAGTAAATGTTTGAATTTTTTGTTACGAATTAATTACCTTGTGGAGTTGCGAAGCTTGACGAGGCTTAGCAAGACTCCGATTGGTTATTCGAAGAACCATCAAAACACAAGCAAGACCATAATCTCAATTATATAATTGATTAATATGAGGAACTTGATGAGAAGCAAGTAACAACAGACTTTGGTTATTATAATCAGTCCATAGATAGAGCTAAGCAAAAAGGGGCAATTAATTAATCAAGAAATTTGCAAGTACCAAATCAGAAAATGACAATTTGTATGAACGGACAACATATAATCAAGACGTAGAATTACCTCCACGGATCGAGAAAGAGTGTGGGGAAAGAGGTCCCTGCTTATCGATAATGATGATGAGGCGGCAGACGAAGATGAAAGTCCATAAAGTAGCCCCTCTGAGGAAAACACTGAGGAAGAGAAGAAGGATGAGGAAAAAAGAGAAAAAACCCAAAACCAAGAATATTACTGAAACAACAACTTATGAATGAACGAATGAGAGCTTTTGAATGACTTGAAGGCTATATGGTTACGATACCCTGCGATCAAAATGGTCACATTAATTAATTTCCCCCACTCCACTGCTTTACCCACCACTACCATCATCACCAACATGGTTACATCTAGCCTCTGTCACAAAACCCTAGCCCCAAACCCCTATAAAAACCCTAAAAATAACCATGTTTAATTTGATGCTACTTTTCCACCAAATTATACAGAAAGGTAAGAAAGAAAATAGTGAAAAAGAAAGAGTGGTATAACCTCAACTGTGGCAAATGGAAATGGCGGAGAGATGTGGAGGCCGGTTTGAAACCAGGTGCAGAAGAAAAGAGTAATGATAACCTCAACAGTTACAGATGAAAATGGTGGAAAGATGTGAAGCCGGTTTGAAACGAGGTAGGGGAAGAAGAAAAGAGGAACCGATAACCTTTTCAACCTTGTCAAACGCAAATGGTAAAGAGATGAGCTCCTTTCTATGGGCTCACCACCATTATCATTTTTCGTGTGTTCTTCGAAAGCAATTGACCTAGGAAACGACAGACCTATTGATGGTTTGTTGTTTGAGACTGAGAGGAGAATAGACGGTCCTAAGCTATAGTCCTCTCTCTAACGGTAATGCCTTATTTAGTTGTCTTTTGTCTCTAATTCCTTTAGTAGGTCGATATGCTCCAATAGGTAAGTTCCATATGTGAGCACAGTTTCCTAAGATTTTAAAAGTTGTGTTGGGGAAATGAAATAGAGGAAGGATGGATGTGATGTAAGAAGAGGCTAGCTGTATATTGATTATTGTCCTTGGTAATTAAAAAGAAAAAAAGAAGAAGAAACTTTTCATTGAAGGGTGATAAAAAAAAAAAAATGGTATCCAATAAAATGGTATCCCATGGAGTATGTAGTATATATGTAAATTGGCTTGCCAAAATATTTGAAAACACAGAAACGTCTAGTGATACATTAAATCTTGATTCTCTACATCGATTGATTTGTCGAAAAAAATAAATAAGTTATGCAACGGTTCGTTTCAATCGTTGCCATCTTTTATGCTCCCTAACTCTGTCCCAATATAAATGCAACTATTTGACTATGCGTTTATATCGATGTGAGCATTGACTCGTTTTGCGAGACGATCAAACATCATTTTTCGTAAAATAAGAGTGACACTAATGATAGTTTAAATTGTTAATTTCAACTTTGTGTTAATGACGTAATTTTGTCATATTATTAAGACAACAAATAAAAATTTTCAAAATACATGTTAAAGAATACAAAAAGTCAAAACATAATATCTATATTGGGACGGAGACAGTATAATGATTTGATGTCTATAGAATAAATCTATTTCCATGTCATCTTAGTGCTATATCTAGCTATGTAAATCAAGTTTAATTTGATTTTTTTTTATCAAGCTGCAAACTACTTTTATTATTGTGATAGTACTCATGAAAGGACAAAGTTACTCTTTGAAAGGGAAAAAAATGACTTGCATGAAAATGAATAGTAGGATACAAATGATGATATAAAAAGCACAGACGAATGTAATGTATTGAAGTAGTATGGGATCAGAGTTTTTTTTTTTTTTTTTTTTTTTTTTTTTTTAAAAAAAAAAAAAAAAAAAAAAAAAAAAAAAAAAAAAAAAAATAATAAAAAAAAAAAATTAAAAAAAAAAAAAAAAAA
>JAOVYX010012084.1:0-32875 GCA_035668315.1 Drosera spatulata
CGAATTTGTAATCTACGTGATGAGTAGAGCAATTTAGAGTAGAAGATTGTTGAATTTGAAGTTGAAACAAGAATTTCATACCTAGGTTTTCTCAACGGAAAACATCACGTTCATGGAAATTTGTGTAGGGTTTCATACACACTTATTGCTGAAAAATGCCTCGTTCGAAGAATGTCTTAGAGAGGATCTATCGAGCATCGCAGAGCATGTCTTAGAGCCATATCCTCACGATGCTATCCAGATTCCTGCAGAGTATGCTGACCAGCATGTCAAGATCATTGCCAGAACTATCAGGACGACTCGATTTCTTCATTTTGGTGATCTTGTCACCCTATGGCTATGGCCAGAGATTACTAGTGTAGTTACACAGCTGGGATGACATCACACTTTGCTGACAGGATGGCCCACTTACGTGCCACTCGTCAGGGAGGCTTTGGGCACATGGACTAGCACAGTCGGCATAGCACCTACAGACAATCCAGTGGAGTAGCATATCTCGTTTCAGTTAGGAAACGAGATGAGGAGGTTGAGTATGAATGAGATCTGCGGGATTTATCGTGTACGTGCAGGAGGTTAGGGATTATGAGAGGGATTATGCGCCGTACTTGTAGGCATTGTGGCAGGAGCTGACATTGACTGCGGGCTATAACCCCAATAGCAGCAAGAGCTCCGCGCATAGAAACCCAGTGCTACGGTCTCTTCATTGGTTCCTTGCCTACACACTATTGTCTACCAAGAGTAGCCAGGGTACTGTCTCCCAAAGGGAGCTGAGTGTAATTTTTGTGCTTTTGCACAATTTGATTTCTCCAGCGCAGTATCCATACCTTAGTACTGGATACATGCTTGTAGAGAAGATCGAGTCAGTCATAGAGGACAGTGCTTCTCCGCCTATACTTATCGGTAGGCTACTTACACCGCTCGTTGCGCACTTTGGGTTTGACCTATCAGTCGTAGCGTCACTAGCAGAGCCCACTCGCGGACCTTTTAGCCTAGACAGCTTTATCCACGTTGGGATGATATCGATAGATCGTGGTGTCTATTATTTGACGGCTAGAGCTGGTGAGGACCCCAGGCGACTTCCTGTGCCTTTCAGTTCCCTTATACTCTCAGTTCGAAGCAATTGGGGATTTCCTCCACTTGATGATGATGATGATCAGGCTAAGGATGATGAGGAGCAGAATTCAGTGGGGGATACAGCCATGAGTGAGCCTCAGGCAGATCTTCCCTAGCCTTTCCCTAAGTCAGATTCGCCGTAGTGTTCGCACCAGTCCCAGCATTCACATCTCTTATGACCATCTACTTCATGCCATTCTAGCCCAGCTGCACCTGAGCAGCTCACTGCACCTCCTATGGACTGGTACAGTTCTTATCAGTCTTTACATCGAGAGGTGACTGACTTACGTGCAGACGTGACTACGTATTTAGATGCTATGCAGCAGAGCCAGGAAGACTTTCAGCATCGTATTTTTTATTATTTAGACTGTAGATTTGCATCATCGCCACCTTCTATGTGATTGTTCTTAGTAGTCAGTCTAGATTCCTGAGTCTGTATTTTTTATTGAAACTGCACTTTGTCTTAGCTTAGGGGAGGTTGTTCATTCCTAGACATTTCATTTATGTTTTTGTTTTGAGTCAATTGTACTTTTTCTTTTTAGAGATGTATGAATCTTTCAGTTTTATGCATTCTCGTTCTATTTTTATGACTTAGTTCCCTTAATGCCTTTACCATATGTTTCACGAACGTAAGTAATGCATTTATTTCCCTGTGATCATTACCTTTTCTTCCTTCATTGCTTAATTATGCTTCTACGTATGTTTTCTATTGTCTTCTCTCTTTCATGTATCTCTTATGTGTGAAAGAGAGTGAGAGGGACTTATTTTTACTATCAAGTTGTGTTTTGTCAAATGTCGAACACTAACTTGCCAAGTGAAAGAGAAATCAGCATAGTAAGTGTCGATAGGTGGATCGAGGAAATAGATGAGCAGATTTTTGACACGAACAACCCCATAGTGGCTCCTACACCTTGTAGTTTCAACATCTTGAGGCGTCAAATAACTGAGCTTCAAGACAACCAACGGCTGATGATGGAGCTGCTCCAAGAGATGAAGTTAGCGCAGGAGTCCATAGCTGGTGAGGTCAATCATATTCGTACGATCCTTGAGTTTGAAAGCGGGATGGATGGTATGATTCGAGATATATAGAACTGGTTCAGAAACTTTGGATATTTATTAGGTGAACCTTAGCTAACAGGTATTCTTTTGTCCTCTTCGCTTTACTTTTATTTTTACATTGAGGACATTGTCATGCTTTAGCTTAGGAAAATTTTTAGGGTTGATAAGTGTTTTATTATTCATTTAGTGTCATATATAAACACACACAAAAAAAACCTTGTTTTTCAATCTATGGCTTGAGCAAAGTAAAATGATGATTTATTCCATAACAAATATTGTACTAATACATATAGTTTGAATATCATTTCTAATGGAGTCTTGGATCTTTGCTAACAACATTCTAGTACATTCCTATGAGATGACTTTTTTCATGTATAGATAGCGGTTAAGTGGTGACTTGAACCGTAGCTGGACACTTAAAAAAAAAAAAACAGAGAAAAGCCTTCATGTTTCCCTTTTATGCCATCTTTTCACTTATCCACTACTTATAGGGGGATATGGAGTGGTTTTTGCAAAAAGGATTTTTCAAATAAAGACAAAAAGAAGGATTTTTTGATTTATGTTTATTAAACATCCGCTCTTCCATGGTAACTCTCATGCTGTTTTTCGTTACTGAAGAATGCTCTAGACCTACTTAAAAGAAGGGAAAAAAAAGAAAAGAAAAGAGAAAAAAATTGCAAAGAAAATCCTTTATCTCGGTAATCAAAATTATCATCTACGGATAAAAGGGGGACGTGGTATTTGATAATATGAGCTTGGATAAAAAGAAAAGATACATATCTAGTAGGAAATCTAGACCTCCTTTGAGACCTTGGTGGCTTTGGGAATGATCCTATATAAGGAAGTAACGGGATGGAAATAAATGAATTTTGAAATTGAGTTTACGAAATGTTTTGTTATCATACATGTCTGGGAAATTTGCTAGGTGTGACAGACCATGAGATGGAATGATTTGAGGGGTAACTAGATTTGGTGTGAATAGAGATGAAGGGTGACTTTGTGATGAATATTCCTTCGACATGTGTTTTGTGTTGTTTATTTTAGGCAATCTGATTACTTCGCTGCTCGAGCTATAAAATTTTTTAATCTTGTTAGTTTTTCTTAATTTCACTTTTTTTTTCTTTGTTTTGAGTCTAGACTTTGCTTAGAGACAAGCAAAGGTTTAGGTTAGGGGAATTTGATATTTGTAAAAACAGACATCATTTGTTTACTCTAAATGTTTGTTTTATGCCTCGTGTATTGTGTATTTTATGTTGTTAGCGTCTTTTTGCTTTGGAATATTGGTACTACTGCGTTTTTATGTTTTTGGCAGATTAGCGCAAAGTTTGGAACAAAAATGAAGAAGGATAAAGAAAATGACAAGGCATGAGCTCCAAGGCTGAAAATTTACGATTTTTATCGTTTCCTGAGCCTCGAGAGCTAATGCAGCAAAGTTTCACATCAATAAGTTAGATTAGCGAGTTTTGATGTGTTGTATAAGTTTCTAGCATTTTTGGACGTCGTTTAGTATTTTTCGTAGTAGTTTTAGAATATCAGCACGGATATGTCGCGGCCACTACAGACAGTGCCGCGGGCAAGCACAAGGTCACGGGGGCGATCTCACCAGGTCGCGGGCGTGATAGTTCATTTAAGCAGAATGCGGATTTTTAAGGCGTCGTGGACGTGACACTTGCTGTGTCGCCGCCGCGACTGTCTCCCAGATGCAGATCATTACTTTTTAGCCGTTGGATCAACCTGGTCTCGATCCTTGCTTATAAATACATGCCCTAGGGTTCGTTTAATCATCATATGGAGTACAGAGACGGCAGGGGAGATCAGAGGAGGTGGAGACGCGAAGAGGAGAGATTATGGAGAGTTTTTTATCAACGTTTTAAGGGGAATAGATCCGCAATTCGTTGTATAGCATAGAGCGACTGTTTGGAATACGCCATGTGCTGTAAATCCTTCGTTCTTAGTTACTTATTCTCTACAGAATGTTTGTTTTCAATGCTATGATTCATTCCATGCTTTGTTTGCTGCATATGCGTGAGTAGATCATTAGTAGGGATGCGTTGATGAACTTTGATGGCCTTAGAGTATGAGATATTGCGTTTATGACTAAAATAAGAGATGTTAATGATGAATATGTTGCATGAAACCTGTTAGAACTATCGCATAATATGTGTTTATTAGATTGATCACCTAATATACATAGGTTAGAGCTATAAATCGCGCTAAGTGATTTATTCAGTAGCAAGTTGATATAATATGATTCAAGCTAATTGTCATATATAATCAATGGTTTATATGCATGTGACATGATTAGTTTAAGCTAATTGCTATTCATGTTATGACTGGTTTTTTCATTTTTTGAATCAACTCTTTTGATTAAACCGTATTTGAGCTAATTGAAATGGTTTTAATTTATTGAGTTAGTTTAACTATCCAAGCTAATTGGAAGTTAGAAGCTAAGGAACGCAGTGAGTTAAGCCAAAATTCATTATAGCCATTCCATATTAATCGTTACATCTAAAATTCAGAAACATCCCTACGTTTCTCCGAACATAAGGAAACTTCTCTATATCATAGCCCTATCTTAGTTTTTGTTCAATCTAGTTAGTTTAGTTTTACGTTATCCTTTTAAACAGTTTAACTACCCTCCAAAATTCTATCTTTAATCTTACCCCTTTCTTAGGGTAGAAATTATCTTAAGTTGAGTTAAGGTCGACATTTGCTGTTCCTTCTGGGATCGACCCCTGCTTCCATATCTACATTAGTATTTATAGTATGGTAAAAATAAATTTGTATGTTTTATGACGAAAGTGGAAGTCGCCATAATTACAGCCTAGGCGGACTTCGCATCAAGGAGCCATATAGAGAGTAGTTTGGGATGTTTTGGAGCGATTTTTGAAAGTTGGTTTGTGTTTTGAAAACGTGTTGTTGCATGTAGCTTTAGGATGCTATGGCAGTTATACAAGGCAAGTATGAGGAAGGGCTGGGCCTTTGTTTTGGTAACAAAATATTGTTCATGCAATAATCGATGTCACACCAACTCAACTTAAAACATATCTTTGGCGAACTTATCTTCCCTATTCAAGTGTTCCCTTTTTCATCATGACTTTACATTTCCTTGAAGATTTAGGAGCATCAACCTTTCAGTCTTGACATCAATCAAATGGAAACATCTATAAAAACTATTTAGTTTCTAACTAAATATCCTCCCAAATCAACTCACCTTTAGAAACAGAAGTAAGGTAATTGCAAGAAGTTAAAATATTTTGATCATGCCTATTTTCTACCTTATCTTCTCAAATATTTTCATCCATAAAGGTTTTGTAAAGATATCAACCGATTGATTTTCTGTATTACAATGTTCCAAGATTATTTTGTCTTTTTCATAATTATCTCTCAAGAAATGATATCTAATGCCAATATTTTTCATTCTTGAGTGTTGGACAGGATTTTTGGTGACAGATATAGCACTTGTATTGTCACATAAAATTCGAACAAAACCAAGGCCCAGGCAACCTCTTTAAGTTGTTATTTTATCCAAAGTGATTATGCACAATATAATACAGCAGCTATATATTCAACTTCTGTGGAAGAAAGGGCTATTGAATTCTGTTTCTTTGATGACAAAGAGACTAAGCATGGACTTAGAAAAAAGACATGTACCAGTTGTACTTTTCCTATCCACTAAATGACATGCAAAAAAAGCGTCAGAATATCCTAACGAGTCAAAGTTGGTTCCCTTAGGATACCAAAGGCCCAGGCCTTTTGAGCCATTGAGATACCTCATTATTCTTTTGATAGCTTTAAGATGACATTCCTTATGATTAGCCTGAAATCTAGCACACAAGCACACACTGAACATGATATCAGATCTACAAGCAGTCAAATAAAGTAAGGAACCAATCATACCTCTGTAGATTTTTTGATCTATACCCTTCCCTTAAGGATCAGTATCCAACTTACATACAATAGGTATTGGGGTGTTAAAAATCTTGAAACCAGTCATGTCAAATTTCTTGAGTAGTTCCTTGAGATAATTCTCTTGGTGAATGATTGTCCTTCATTCCCTTGCTTGATTTGGAGTCCAAGGAAGAATGTCAACTCTCTCATCATACTCATCTCAAATTCTCTTATCATAAGCTTAGAGAATTCCTTGCACAAGATCTCATTGGTGGCACCAAATATGATATCATCAACATAAATTAGCACTACTAACAAATCAGATTTGCCATGGTTCTTGATGAACAGAGTTTTATCAACTTGACCCTTAGTAAAACCATGTGATAGTAAGAATTCAAAGAGCCATTGATACCAAGCTCTTGGGGCTCATTTAAGGGCATAGAGAGCTTTGTCCAGTTTAAACACATGATCAGGATATGTTAGATCTTTAAAGCCAAGTGGTTGTTCAACATGTACATTCTCTTTTAGATAGCTATTCAAGAAAGCACTTTTCACATCCATTTGATATAACTTGAAGTTCATGTGAGCACCAAATGCAATCAACATCCTAATGGCTTCTAATCTAGCAACAGGTGCAAAGGTTTCTTCATAATCAATTCCTTCTTCTTGACTGTAACCTTTGACCACTAACTTAACTTTGTTTCTAGTAATTATGTCACTATCTTCAAGTTTGTTTCTAAAGACCCATTTTGTTCCTATGACAAGGGGATTACTAGGTCTAGGTTTAAGATTCCATACTTTGCTTCTTTCAAACTGATTCAAGTCATCTTGCATTGCATACACCCAGTCAAGATTAGTTAGAGCTTCCTTATAATCATGAGGTTCTATGTGAGAAAGAAAAGTCGAAAGCACAAGATTTTTGAAGAGAATTCCCTGTTTGAACACTAGCTTTTAAATCATCATTCACCACATCTGCTGGATATGAGCCTTTCTATTTCCAATTTTTGATCTCTTGACGAGTGTTGGAAGATCATTGAAGCTCCAGTTCCTTATTTTGGTCAATTTCTTCCAATTTAGGTTTCAAGGCCCGAGTCCTCGTGCCTTAAAATTCCGGGTTTTCTGTTTGATCACCATACTCCTCAATATTTGTGTTTCTATCAACTCCAGCTTGATCTTTTGATGATTCATCGTCTGCTTCAGTTGGTTCATCCTTGAGCAAGCCAATCTCAAAGTCTTCATCCTGCAAATTCAAATCACTCAAGTTAGTTTCATCAAAAATTGCATGCACACTCTCCTCAATGGTTTGTGTCCTTTATTGAACACTTTGTAACCCTTTCTTCCATGAGCAAATCCAAAAAATATCCCTTCATCATTCCTTGCATCGAACTTACCCAAATTTTCCTTTTCATTATTAAGGATAAAACATTTGCATCCAAATTTTCACAAGAGTTAGATATTTGGAATTCTTCCATTCATGAGCTCATAGGGGGTTTTCTTCAGGATAGGTCTGATGAGTGCCCTATTCAAAATTTAAAAACCTGTATTGACAGCCTCTGCCCAAAAATTTCTTGGCAAGTTACTATCTAGCAACATTGTTTTTGATATCTCCTCCAAGGCCTGGTTCTTCCTCTCTACCATACCATTTTGTTAAGGGGTCCTTGGAGCTGAGAAATTATGCTCAATTGTTTCTTTCCTGTAAAACTCAATGAACTTAAAATTGTCAAATTTAGTACCATGATCAGTTCTACGAGCAATCAATTTAAGATCAATCTTGTTTTGAGTTTTGAGGATGAAATTATGGAACTCGTCAAATGTCTCATCTTTGGTTCTAAGAAAATAACCCATGTGTACCCGGTGTAATCATCAACAATCTTAGAACATACTTACTTCCACCTCTGCTTTGTATTCTCATTGGTCCACACAAATCAATGTGCAGCAATAGTAAAGGCTTAGAAGTACTTACCATATTTTTGGAATGGAATGATGCTTTGACATGTTTACCTCTTGCATATGAGACACATACGCCTTGTTGCTCATATTTCATTGTAGGTAGACCCCTTACTAGTTTCTTAGAATTTAATCTATTCTGCAGGTGATAACTAGCATGGCCAAACCTTTTATGCCAAAGCATTTCATTTTCTGCTTGAATAGTTAAGCAACTAAGAGTGTTGATAGGAATTTCATCCAAAGTCACTTTGTAAACATTCTTGTACCTTTTTCCTTGAAGAACATTGAATCCTTCACAGTACAAACATTGTCAATGAACTTAACCTTGTTTTCTTTGTCACAGAATTGGGATATACTATACAAGTTATACTTCAATACTAAAATATAATATACATCATCAATAGAATGAGAAAGTGATTTACCAACCTTACTTGTACTTGTAATTTTACCTTTACCATTGTTACCCAAAGTCACATTCCCCCCATCAAATGCTTTGAGTTAGAGAAATAAAGATTTGTCACATGTCATATGCCTAGAGCAGCCACTATCCAAGAACCATAAGCTACTCCCTCTCACTCTTAGTTGCAACCATGAAATCAAGGGGTTAGTTTAGGAACCCACCTTAGGTTGGGTCCTTTTGCATATGTAGAAATAAAAATAGGATTAGGCAAAACAATATAGGTGGTTTTCACTTGTCTCAGGTTTTTATCATGATCATTAAGCCTCTTGTCATAGTTTTTAATCAAATGACCATCCAAGACACAATAAGTACACAACAGATAATCAGGAACATCAATGTACTTCGTGAAGTTTTCTAGATGTTTTTCTTTTATTAACAACCTCAAACTTAAGTCCATATTTATGATATGATATGTTAAGTGTAGGTTTGTTTGTGACAGTTAACCAGGAAGGGTCGAGTCTTCATTGCTTAGGCATTTTGGTCAATGGCCCAGGTTTTCTAATCAATGGCGATCTTAATTTACAGCAAAGTTACTTTCTTTTCAAGCTCGTGATTCTCGTTTTGCACATAAAGCAATTTTTGTTCCTTTTTATGCAGCAGCTCAAATTCAATGACCTCTCTGGGTTAGAAAAAAAATTGGTTTTGACTTCAAATTCTTTACCTGGAAGGCCTCGGCCTTGGTGGTTTTCTTTATGGCTTTGATCTCCTTCCTATTTTCAATCTCAGTTTCTTGAAGTAAGTTGCATCTGCTCATTGTTAGATTCAGCATTTTGCCTGACTCATTCATCTCATCCCTAAGCCTCTTAATTTCAGATTCAAGATTCAACTTTTCATCAATAATTATATCAATGGTTTTCTTTATGGCTTTGATCTCCTTCCTATTTTCACTCTCAGTTACTTGAAGTAAGTTGCATCTGCTCATTGTTAGATTCAGCATTTTGCCTGACTCATTCATGTCATCCCAAAGCCTCTTAATTTCATATTCAAGATTCAACTTTTCATCAATAATTCTATCAAGATCATTCAAAACCCTTTCAAACATGATGTCCATATTAGCTTTAGACAGCTTGCTCAAATCATTGGTAAGAGTTTTGGCATGAATTACCTCATCATCTGAATCCGAAGCATCAGAATCCTTTTCAGCCATAAGACAACCTTTGGAGCTTTCTTTATCCTTTGATTCATCATTAAAGTCTTCATCAAAAGTGCAGTTATAAGCATCCCAAGCTTCACAAGCAACAAGCATGGCCTTTTTCCTGTCAGTAGCAGAGAATTACATCTTTTTTCCTTTGAAATTTCCATGTTTCAGCATCGAATAATCCTTCTTGAAGTGACCAATTTTGCCGCAATTAAAACAAGGGTCAAAAGTTGATTTAGATGAAAACTTACTACTTATCTTCTTCTTATCATCCTTTTTTTTTTTTTTTTTTTTTGTCAAGAAGTTGAAGTATCTTCTGCTCAAGAAGGCTATAGTCTCATCATCATATCCTCCACATGCTTCATAGGTTCTTGGTGACTCTTTTGCTTGAAGGGCCAGGCCTTTCATCAAATCACTCAAAGGTAGCTTCTTTAAGTCCTTGGCTTCTTGTATGGGAGTGACCATTGCATTCCAAGCCCTAGGGAGGCTTCTGAGAACTTTGCTCAGCAATTTAATAGGAGTAAATGATTTACCAAGTGAATGTAGTTCGTTGACAATCTCATCGAACCTGGTAATATCTCCTTGATGGTCTCATTGGGGCTCATCTTGAAGTTCTCAAACTGTGAAACCAAACTGTAATATCTCGTTGACAATTTGTTGCCCCTTTACTTCACTGGTTTCTTCATATTTCACCTCCAAAGTGTCCCAAATCTCCTTTGCAGTCTTGTATATTAAGATTTGCTTGTATTCAGCACCAGTCAAGCCACACATAAGAATCTTTCTTGCGCTTGCATTCCTCGCAATCTTCTAGAAGTCTTATGTAACTCATTCAGCTCTTGGTTTCTCAACCATCTTTCCACCTACATCCTTTTTCTCTATCTTCAGTGGTTCATTTTGGATGATCTCCTATAGCTGTCAGTCCTTAGATTGAATGTGGATCTCCATCTTCTCTATCAAGAAACCATAGTAGGTTCCATCAAACAACGGTGGCCTGTGCTTAAATGCATCCTCCTTTCCAGCCTCTGCCAAACTCATCTTTTTCTTCTTAGGTAGCTAACCTTTAAGAAGAACCTGCTATGATACAAGTTATCGGTTTGCAAAGGATACTCAAGACAGGGGGTGAATTGAGTATCAATGAATTTCCGAACTCTCTTCACTTTCATGATGTGGAAGGCCCAGGTCTTTAGGAAGGCCCGGGTCTTTAGGAAGGTCGAGGTCTTTCTCAACCTGTTTGCTTGTTTGTAAGTCACCAACTATTTTGTATGCTTGTTTGTTATGCGATCAAGAACGAAAGCAATAAGAGAGAGTGGACAATGTGTTTATACTGGTTCGTCTCTTGCCAAAACTATGAAACAAAAGATTTACATCCAGTACCCAGTTGGATTTTTGAGAACTTTGCACTATGATCTCCATCACTACTACACACTGTTCTCTCTTTCCTTCACTAATCCTCCATATCAATGTGAGACAACCCCTGTATCACCAACACCCAGGTAACACAATCAACACCAATTACAACTTGTACCAATTCCCCAGACGTCACCCTAAGTACACCCTGTTCTACCCCGGATTAAGACTTAGCACCTCTAGTTCCTATCCTCCCTGATAAAACTGTTGTACTCTCACCTTCAATCCCCTCTAACACCTCGTACTTCTCTAGTCCATAGTCTCTTGGATTGTTCTTCTTGTAACTTAGCACCCTAGTCTTTAACAACACCTAGGTCTTCCTCTGGTTCGGTCACCTTGAACCAAGGAAGCCTTCTTGATCAACTCTCCAGTCAATAAACAAGAGCAGCTTGTGTTTGTTGTCGTGTGTCAGCTCTAAAACATCAAAGGATCGTCGTCTTAGGCTTATGGATGTTTATGGAGCTAGATTGAACTTGTATGGATGACAAATTGGCTCTTTGTTCTTCGATTATAATATGATGGCAAGGTTGTGTAGGCAATCGATTCAGTTTGCTCCCTGGTGATGATCTTACTTTTATAGAACTCTAGGAATCAGCAAGTTTGGATCTTTATCTTCGTTTGGACAGCAATCTGATCTTCTTTCCATACTTAGGCCTCCAAAACTTTCAATATCTACAAAACAATCAAAAACCGATTTTTGTAGTAAAATATTCTAATTTTTCTCAATTTATTGTTAGTCCATATATAAGCTATTCAGAATAATCAATGAGGATTTAACAAACTCAGCATAATCACCAAGACAAGAACTTTCCATGTTTATGTCATATTTAAGGAAACTGGGGAAGGCTTGGGCGTTGCTTACAACTATCTCAATTTTGATACCAATGGGGAAGGCCTATGTCTTCCTATGTTTTTCTAACAACCTATATTCAAGATCAATTTGTTCAATCAATGTCATTATCAAAACCTATGAACTCAACAGAAACCATCCTTATCATATCCTTCAATGAGTTGATGATGTTGGCACCCCTACAGACACATCCATGTATGCCTTAGCTAGGGATTGGAGTCACGCTGGATATCAAATATAATGACAAAAATTATCAAAGCAAACAGCTCTCCATAGATACGAATGCCCTTCTAGAGTTTGAGATGACTCCAGAAAAGAAAAGAGGACTTCTGCAATTGCTCCAAAATGCCACAACAACTCTTTTACAGAAATATGTGGCTATCATAACAGGAGGCAGGATTTCTGGAGGTGACAACAACACTGGTAATGATGATGACAATGCCCCTCCCCCTTCAATACCATAACAAGACAGCTCAAATGATGAGCTTATGGATATGGTTGTTGCAGAGTCTTTTGCACAAGATCTTACTGCCACTTCTATAGCAACCCAAGGGGAGTTAACTCCACAAGCAGGGGAGGCTTCTGCTTGCATTGATCTCATTGCTATGGTAGCCCTTGGAATGCATTCAGAGTTGGGAGGTGTTTCTCAAGGAATGCAGACCCCTCTGCATCAGAACATTCCTTCTGTAAACTCCATCACCACTGCAGAAAGGCAATTTTATGATATCATCACTACAGATTCCCCTCTCTGCAGTATTCCTTAACTCATACAACCACAAGAACCCATCTTTACCACCTCACCACCACTAACCACCACCAAATCACCATCTCCATCCCGAACCACCACCACAATATCACCTCCACTATCAGAAAAAGAGCCATAACCCCCAGTTGCTCTCTTTGAAATCCATAAGCCACAAATGACAGAAGTGTCTAAGACTTCTGCATAAGAGGGTGAGCAATTACAAGAAGTGTTTGAGACTCCTATAGTAGCGTCTGAGACTGTTGCACCTCATCAAGGGGATACTCAAAAAGTGAGAAAGGCCTGCACAAGAAGTTTAGCATATCGCGGGAACATCTGAGGTTTCTGTAGTAGTGTCTGAGGCTACTACATAGCAAGAGCACACAGCAATGGACATGCCAATCATAGAAGATGGTCCTCTCACTCCCAGGCCTTCCATTGCTAGATCACACTAGCATATTCTCAGTGGTTTCCTTTCTATCATTGCTTATCTGCTCTTCTGCACACTCTGAGCAAATCACTGAAGTCCCTGCTGTAGAAAGATCGAGCTCCCCTGTATATTCTAAAGCCTCTCTTAAAGCAATGTCACCTATTCAAGAGTACTTTGAGCTCTCTCCTGAAGGTTCCCTCCACAGTCCCAAAACGAACAGCACATCACACCTCAGTTGCTCTAGGGGCTACAGTCAAACTTCATGATCCAATAAAGCTATAGTAATTATTGGCCATGCAAGTCCTTCAGCTTCAACGGCAACAGGATGAGCACTTCTCTACTGCTAACTCCCAGACGAACTCTGCTGTTAAGTTCCTACAAGATCAACTTAGAAAACTCCTGCGTGCAGTTGAGTATCTCAACACAAACTTCACAAAGGCCATCACTGAGGTCAAACATCATACAAAGCATGCATCCATCACCGCCACTACAACAGATGCTTCATTGGATCTTCTAAGGAAGTATATGGAAGAAATGCATCAACAAACTACAGAAAGGCAATAATCTCAGTTGAACTCCCTCTCCAAAACCATTACTGAGTAAATTGCATGCCTCAGAACATGTAAAGAGACAGACCACCTCCCTGGCTGATGATATCATCATGCTCAAGTATCTAATGGAAAAGAACCAAACAAAGAATAAAGCAGAACTCCATCTGATCAAATCCAAAATCAATGATTTGAGCCAACACTTAATAAGTAGCACTATCTTCCCTATCACTGATGATAGCAAACAGAGGGAGAGTCTACAATAGCAACAGAAAAGACTAAGGATGTCATTCCACTCTTCTTTGGACTCACAAAGGTAATAAGGGACATTCCTAAACAAAAGTGTGGTTGACACTCTAGAGGAGGATGCCTTAAAAAGGACAAGCAGAGCATTAAAAGCAGTTTTGATCTTTTTAATCAAGCCTTGGAGCAGACAATCACTAGAGGGACATAACCAAGCTTATTAAGACGGTCACATCAAACTACAACACAGACTACTTCAAAGAAGGTTTTTGTGTCTCCCAAACATGTCCCTCTAAGACCCATGACAAAGAGGAGGAGAGACAATGCATTGGGACTTTTAAAGAAGAAGAAGAAAAAAGAAGAGACAATGCATCCATTGATCAAACAAGTAGGGTAGTTCGTACTTGGTGTGCTGCTTGTAATGGTTTTGTATCTTGTGCTCATTGCTATTGTGGTCAGTGTCATGGCCATTTTCATCCTGCAGTTGTCGCCTGAAGAATTAGATCTAGCAGCGTAGTTTGTTATGATTTCACTTGCATTGGTCTTAGGTACCATAGCACTAATCATCTTTTTCAATAAATAGAGTTGTGACTGTAAGATGATGTTAAGGGATTTTAATAAAGATTTTATCTTAAAATAAAATTTTAAGATAGGGTTGGTTGCCCTACTGGGACAAAAAGCAGGATAGATGTTTTCACGGATAAGACCTTGAATGCTCTAGCCATTATGTAGTTCTAAATAGAAGAACCATGTATATTGCATGAGTAAATAGTCAATGCAGATTCAGGGTTAATGGCTTCCAATAATAATATAACTGGATGGTAAGAAGTTTCTTATAAGGCTTTGTACAAAACTTACCGGAATCAATATAAGAAAATAATAATCAATTGTCAAAGTAGAAAGCAAAATAATGTGACTAAGGCCTTGAGGATAGTCGTATTGATGATGTACAAATTATATAAAAACAAAGCGAAAATAAAATAGATAATACATATACGTTAATATGGTGGTGTAAAAGTTAGATATAAGTTTTTGCAGTGAGAAATTTCGTTCTCAAGTTATGAGATGTACGTTAAGCCATAAATAAAAATTACGAAAATTGGCATATGGGAGTAGTTTTAGAACTTACTTGAGAGAAGAAGGTCTCATTGCACTCCATTCAAATTACTCGCGGATCGATTGATGAAGTCCGCTCACTTCTCGTCAAACAAGAGTACTAAGAACAATGATCATAATACGAAGGAATAGGCTTGAGAGATAGTCGAACTTCATTGGGCCCTAACTCTATCGAATTTAACAGAGACACGCAATTGGAGCTGCATTTCGACAAGGTTTGTAGAAACCTTTTTGCTCAAAGTTAAATTTCTACACAACCTCTCATTTAGCCTAGAACAAACAAACATGGGGTATTATTCGAACGCTGAAAGACATGCTTAGATCATGTGCTCTCAAGTCAAGGGTCATGGATCGACAATAATCTCTTATGGGTTTCACAAGCTACAACTTTTATTCAAATAACAGCATGACGCTATATGAAGCTCCGTTCGGAAGGACATGTGGATCCCCGATTCATTGGGACGATAAATGAAGATGCAATGATAGTGGTGCTAGACGTAATAAAAGAGATGGCAGGGAAAAATAAACAAATCCAAACACGGATGAAGACAAATCAATCGCGGCAAAAGTCATATGCTGACGTGAGACGAAGATCATTAAAGTTCAAGGTAGGCAATCATGCCTCCTTGAATGTTTCTCCTACTAAGGGTGTGATCTGGTTTGAGAACACACGAAGCTGGATTCTCACTGCTTCGAGCCTTACAAGATGTTGGAACAAGCTAAAAAACCGCCTAGAGACACACGTTGCCTATCGACTTGTCGACTATTAACGACGTTTTTCAATTGTCACAGCAGGGAAAGTACGTATCTAATCCGAGCACTCCATCCAACATGAGCGTGCTACTTGAAACAAGAATCTAGCATTTGAGGAACTACTCTGGGAGATCCTAAACCAACGAGGAACTCCACAAATATCACGTAATACTCCTAGTCAAGGTCTGTTGGGCATAGATCATTTGATCTTGGAGAACACATGGGAAGAGAAGGAAACGATGCGAAAGAGTTAATATTTCTTGATAAGTTTACCTTCATCTAATTTTATTTACAATTAGTTTCGAGGAAAACTTCTTAATAGTTGGGCGTGATGTAATATCAGAGAAACTAGTGAATTAAAAATCTATGTATAAATCAAAATTAGCGTATAAATATAAAAATATTAATGTATATATGTGTATGAAGGATCGTTCATATGAAAAGCAATGTTAATATAATGGTCGTCGTTACAATTATAATTTAAACGAAAGGACATTAAATCTATTAAAGGGCTTCGATTGTAACGTTAATAAAATGTTTGTCATTTTATTTTTAACTTAAGTTGTTACCATTATAAATTTTAACATTGGAACATTAAAATTTAATAAAAAGAATGAATTATTATGATGGAGCGGTAATTAAATAGGGGATAATTATTATCGATGAATGATTTAAACGAGTTACGGAGAAATTAGGATATTTTATTGAGTTAGCTTGGGAGATAGTTGTTACCAAATGTTGCATAAGGCGAAAAAACTTATGTCCTAATTAAAAATATGTGGGGCCTGTTATCTAATAACGTTTCTTCCTCACACCCCTTTTTCCTCCCGACATATCCTCTTACCACCTTCTCTCTTCACTTCACAACCTCCATCACCTACCTTTCTCTCCCTCCCCGTTGCCACCACCCTCCTCCAACCACCATCACCTTCGACCGTCGATGACCACCTTCTCTCCACTACTGGAGACCATTCACAGCCGTCCTATGCCGCACCGGAGTTTCAAAGCCAACCACAAGTCACTCTCCAACTCGCACTGTGAACCACCAAACAACCCCATTGTCAACCCATCGCATCGTCGTTGTCACCGCCAACAGCTTGAAGCCGCCACCAGCAAAAGTCGTGGACCATAGGGAGTCATTCCATGCCACCATTGAAGCTCTCTATCATCCCCGTCGAGTGCTTCACCGCGAACCACCATCGAAGACAACTTCTTTTCCTAGAATCCGGCCACAAGCTACTTTCTCCGACCATCCATACATCGAAAAATGTCCCTGCAACGGCCAGTCAATGTTCCCTTCATTGGAGTACGACTCAACGCTTGTAGTTGTTCCCAAGTTATGCAGTTGTTCGCCACCACATCGGCAAAGCTTCCTTGCACAACTAGCAGGTTGTGGAGTGACCAACACCAACAGGTCATCAACGAGCCAGGACCGGGCCTGGAGTGGGGCTGTAAAGGGCCGACAGTATACCGGAGCCCGTTTCGTGTTATATAATTTCCTAAGACCGTTTGGGAATTATTTCTCATATGAGTCGTAACCGGCTCCTTTCGGATCCAACTTGTGTGATTGTTTGTGTTACAATATGCCTTAATAAATATGTGTGGGTTGTGATGAGAAGTTTATCGCTGGTAGGAAGAGGATATGATTGGGCTGCTTAGTATGCTTTAAGGTCATGACGGGTATATATGCATAACTAGTTGAAAATGGGTTTAAGGGAGGGTTACGTATACTAACAGTTACGTGATATGAGGTCGAAGTGTGGCAATATATGAATATCTGAATCGGGGTGTCTTAGGAATTTTGGGGTTTCATGTTAAAAGTGATCACGTGATATTATGCACTTTATGCATGCTTTAAGTCGATTGCAGACGGGTCACTAACAAACCATAACATGTGATCGGAAATAGGGATAATTGTTTTATGCATGTGTTATATGTTATGGAGTAACGTGCTAAAAACGGGACTAAAATATAAACAATTATTGCATATGTGCCCTCTCGAGAAATAAACGAAAAACGACTTAAGTATCGTATTAACGAAAAAGAAAGGGCGTGTGGATGTAAATCTTTATTTGGTAATAATGAAAGTGAGCATCTCATAAGAACTAATACAAGTGTTCTAATAAGATTCATGTGTCAAGAAATTTGTTCGTGGTGTCTTTTCTTGGATCCGTAAGGATCGTTTGTGGTATTGTGATAAAATCATCGTGGGGATCGTTATTGTTATCATGGAGGTCTTGCCATCAAGAATCAATTCTTGAAACTCAAAATGGGTCATGTTGGTTGAGTCGTGGTGTCAAGGCAAGTAAAGACTAGTTATTGAGAGAAAAGCTGCGACTTGTCCTCTTCGCGCGTCTTGGATGGCTGGGGTGCCGGGCGACTTCTGCAGAAAATCCAAATGTGCTTGTCGGGTGTAGCTAACCCATTGGATCATGTATGGAAAATAATATGCTCGAGGAGGCTTGTCCTGTCAGTTATTGGATCCCCATGGTTGTCAAAATTGTGGTTGTTGTTTTCGTGCCAAAGTTGATATTGCTAGCTTTGTGTCAGAATTTATCATATCTTCAAACTTTGATCTTGTGTGATCTTGTCCTTAATTATCGGACAATAATAAGGAGGAAAGACACGTAAAGCTGATATGACAATATTGTTTGACTAATATGGCCTAAGTATTTTTTATTTTATTTTTTATCTTGATTCCCTTCGGGGGTTTCTGTTGGGATTTTCTCGGATCCAGCATAGTCACCGGAAAATCCCCTAAAAATGAAATCCATCACTCTGGTTATCGAGCTTTTTAGCTCACGGGTTATATGTTTCATTTTCAGGTTTAAGCCGAAATAAAGTCGTTGTGTGTTACTATGAGCTTACATGCATTTAGATGATTTCACCTACATTGGGATTATGTAATAGGTTCACATGTAATATTTGATTACCGTAAGGTAAACATGTAATGTATTGACCAGTAGAAAAAATATGTAATTGAGCTACAAGACTTAACTTTTGGATATGTAGTGGTTATATTTTGATAGTTTCCCTCAATTTCTCCAACCAAAACTCTATGGAGTTGTTTCGTCTGGCTATGGATTTAATCTATACCGACATAACGCCACGTGTCAATTGAGCTGGAAGTCAGAAGGTTACAGAAACACTTATACTATACTTTTTAGTACTTTGTGATGGAGTCACGCAATGTTCGTCTAAAACTTTACACTGATAGGTTTGCATCACTTGGGAAGTTTGGAAAGGAGTATTCTTGTTGGCCCATCATTCTCACACTGTACAACCTTCATCCCAATATGTTTATTTGTGAAATTTTTTAGACCTTACTTGTTCCTAAACATGATCATCCTTTATCCAAAGAGCCCAAAGGGAAATTTTGATGTTTATTTGCAGTCTCGGATCGAGGAGCTTCAAATGTTTTGGGAGGTTGAAAAACTGACATATGACGTTCATAAGTGCCAAACTTTTCAGATAAGAGTCTGTTTGCTTTGGATCATTAGTGATTTTTCGGCATATGGGATGTTATCTTGGTGGAGCACTGCTGGTCATTTGGCTTATCCGGAATGCATGGAGAGAACGAAATCATTCCACCTCAAGAATGGGCGCAAAACATTCATGGTTTGATTGTCGTTGTCAATTTCTATCATCGGATCAACCATCCAGGAAGAACAAGAGTGGATTTTTTAAGAACAGGACAGAGTCCCCCCACCCTCCCTCCGATCGGGATCTGTAGTGGGATGAGTTATTTGCTAATGTTCTAGGGATTCCTACCACTATAGAGCGTTTGAAGCATGATCTATCATCGGCTGTAGTTGATTTTCATAGAAATTATAATTGGAGTAAGAAGAGTATATTCTGGGATCATCCGTGCTGGAGTAAAGTTCTCATCCGTCACAAAATTGATGTGATACATATCGAGGAACGTGTTTCACTATATGTTCAACACAGTGATGGATGTTACGAGAAGGACCAAAGATAATGTCAAATGTAGAAAAGAATTTTTCGTAGTATTGTTCATTTGTAAGTTATATCAGGCTCTTCAGACTGCTACATCCTTTCAGGCTTTCTATAAGGAGTCATAGATGAACTTCACGAAAGTCCCCCTTGCTATTCGAGATCATATGTTTGGATATTTTTCAGTATATACGTTGTATTTATATTTCATTTTTTTTTGTTTATGTTTAATTTAATTTATCCATCTATCATTTTACTATTTTATTTTATAATTTACAGACTTTGTTTACGTGGAATTCAAGGACAAGATGACGAATGGTACGAGGCTATCCCATGGATCAATGAGGATGTTGCATATCGACTAATTGATAGGTATAACATGGATCCGAAAATTAAAGAGGGAGCCCGCATCAATTTCGAGAATCGGTGTAAGGGAAAATCGATCCACACTCATAGCAGCATCTCTTCCATCGTTGTTGCAAAAAGAATGATAAAAATTTAAGTTTTAGTTATTGTATCTTACATCAACTATATTTTCAATATCAATATTACTTTCAAAATTCAATTTATCTCAATAATAGTTTTGTTTTAGGTGGCGAGTTTAAAGAAGAAAGTCACACAGTTCAATGTTTTCGTGGAGACTCATAAGAAGTCGGGTACTCTTTGCATGGTGGAATTGATATTGGCAGGGAAGTCACTGCCTGATATTCCCACGGCTGACAAGACGGCTGTATGGTTTCACGTATATTTTTTTATTAAATTCTTCTATTCTAAAATTGTCAAGTTCATTTCCAAGTAACTGATACCAATTTTTTAAAAAAATAATATAGGATTCAATTTATGAAAGAATCAGTCAGATGCCTGAGTCGCAAGTTGATAAGTTGATGGATTCGGACGCCTCGTAACAGCAACTTACAGCCGTCACTTCCACACCTATATCGAGGTTGCTGGCACGTCGAAGGGGAGGGTGTATGATATAGGCGTATATGTGAGTCAATTCTATCTGAAGAGTCAACTCTCTTCTATCTTAAGGACACAGTCACAATCTGCACATGGATCCGAAGTGTCATTGGAGGAGTATCAAGACTTGTAAAAGCAATTCGGCATCGAGCACCGGACATGGAGAGGATGCAGGCGCAGATTGCTTTCTTGATGAAGCAGATGGGAGCAGATCCCGCTCCCACGTACTAGACCGAGATTGAGAGCGATCTGTCGTAAGTTCCACCAGGTCCAGATGATGGTTCATGCCCTCTAGAGTAGTCATTCCGGTTTAGCCGGCCATTGATGGCTCTAGTATTATGATGTTTGTACTTTTGTTATATTTGGAGATGGACTATGCTTGGATTGTGGTTTGGATTTGTAGAATTTGTAATGAAATAAACAAGTACCCATATTTGGGTAAGGTTTTACATTTTTCAAATATTGTTTTTTTTAAAAAAAATTCAATTTTAGCGATGGATATCAGTCGTAATATTCTTTTTTCTTTTCATTGATTTTTTTTAAAAAAACCTAGCGAAGGAGGACTGCCGTAATATATATATAATAAAAGCTACTCTAGGGACGGAAATCCGTCGCAAAATTTAAATAAAAAAAACACTAGCTACGCAAAGCCGTCGCAAACCTATATAAAAAACTTTTTTTAAAAAAAATTCTAGTGACAAAAATCCATCGTCATATGAATTATAATAAAAAAACATAAAATATCGCTCTAGCGACGGAAATCCATTACAAAATTTTATTTAAATTTTTAAAATAATTTTTATAATAAATAATTAATTATTTAAAAAATAATTTTTGGAAAACAAATCGTGGAAAAAACTAGATAAATTAATGGATTTTGGAAAAAAAATTTCGACTAATAAAGTTAATCCGTCGCTAAAAGTCCAAGCCAGCGACGGATCCATCGCTAAATAGCCCTTCGGCAATGATGGTTTTCGCGATGAATAGTTTCCGTCGCTAACTACGCCAATCTTTTTAGTAGACCCACGTGACATCGAGATTGAAAAGCATCACAAGTGGATTCAACATCCAGAGCGACAATTTGCGAAAGCAAGGTGTAATGCTCGAGATGAAAATGATGAGGTAGATCTAGATATGTTGTTGTTTATGACCTTAGAAACACAACGAGCCATGCAAATTGGAGATCTAATCCATCTCAGAACATAGAGATGAAAATCAAGATTCACGAGTTTAAAGAGTTTGACAATCCCATCTTTGATCAGCATATGATTATGGATTGCCTGAAACCATATTTGATGATTAGGTATTTGAAGTCGAAGTCTTGATGAATGATCTATTCGATAAGCTCGTGATCACAGCCAATGAGATCGTGTTCAGGGAGCATTCACCGTTCTTTATATTTGGGAGCTATACTTTGAAAAAACAGGGAAAAATCGTGAGCACAACATGCACGGTAATAATTTTCATTCTTTACGGTAAAGTATATGGTCATATTTTTTTTCAACAAATCAGTCTACACAATTCAAACTCGAGTACGAGTTTGCCTTATAAAATAAACACAAGTACGAATGTTGACTAACCCAGAAAAATAATGCAAGAAGATTTTGCTTAAAGCATAACACCCTAAATATCAATGTGTGGAATAAACAGGTTGCTGTTCAAGAAATGTATATATAATATACATTAAAGATCTAGATCACATATTTACTAATATCAAAAGATATTATAAAATCATAAATCTCTAGTTAAATATCTGTAGCAACCAAGATCTCATATAATATCATATATGTAATATTAATATTTATGGATAAATGATTATTTGTGGATATCATTCTTAAAGTAATATTCCAATTATTGTTATGATAATTTACATAAATATAATATCCTTAACAATCTCCTCCTAATGTTTCATATATGTATGAAAATACGAGTCCAATATAAATGTCCAAGAAAGCCAACTAATCATTTATATTGTCGAAAAGCATAAGTAAAAAACATACTTCTTGAATATTGAAATAAGAAAATTATTTTGCATAATAAACAGTCTTAAAAATATTCTAAACTTAATAACTAATAGAGTTCATAAAAGAGAAAAGATTCATAAACATGTACTCCTCCACAAGTGACGTCTTCTATTAATTGTCCAGATCATCATCATCCAAGTACAAGTTTAGTTTTTCAGTTCCTCCATTCTTGTTTACACCTGTGAATGTCAAACATGATTTTCATCAAATAATGATATCATATATATGCATCACAATACGTAGTTTCTAGTTCAAAAAAAAAATTGAGAATTTAGAACTTAAAAACTTGACGAGTAAATGGAATGAAAATAAGCACGATCCAATCTAAAATATCATTAGGCTGATCTCTAACAGCTTTTAATGAAACTGTTTGATGTTTCAATGTGGAATCCTTGAATACTTCATGACAAGTATGATATTTCATTATATCATTAAATGTGGAATGATACAATGAATCTATAGAAGTCACTTAATATCATCAAATGTGGAAAGATATCAGAAGCTCAAGAATCGTAGAAACACATTAGACAATCCTCAATTCAATGTGGACTAAATCGTACTCTTAAGTTGATTGATATAAGAAACTTACCTGTCATCAAATGTGGAATAACAAAGTAGTTATAATTCTAACATCAAAACCCATCGTGTAAGGAATATCATAGAAAAGAGGATCGTCCTCGAATGCTTAATTGGCTAGATTTTTAGATTAGACTAATTCAAAATAAGTTTTGGGTTTGTTAGGACTATCAAAGCATAAAGTCTTTAACAAAAGATATAAGATAAGATCTGTTGGTGCAAAATAATTGTGATCATATAGGCTAAGGGCCCAATAAAAGGCCCAACACCATTAACCCAATAGCCTATTAGAAAAAGGTCAAATGGCGCCTCATGGATGGCTAAGTCCCGCATCTTCTAAGACGGTGATAAGTGTCCACCATGCAAAGGGTGAAGAGTACTTTATAAATACCCTCATTTACTACCTAAAAAGGTAAGTTTTCCCTTGGATCCCAACTCTGTCACTTCAGTCATTTCAGGATAAATACGGACTTAGGAATCGGAGCCCGTCCTTGAGGATCTCACATCGGGCCCGACTAACAGAGCTTGTTGTTTCTGGTCCGTGTTGGCTCTCGCTTCTGGACCAGGGCCTAAATCACCCGATCCATCAAACTCACGCATAGGCTTAAGAAGCTAAGGCCCGACTTCCGAACTCAAGCCCGACTTTTCGAGTTCGACATAAACAGTTTGGCGCCCACCGTGGGGCCAGGACAGAGTGCCCGAGACCAAGCACAACAAGCCCGTAATAGTGTCCAACAAAGGCCGTCTTGACTCCATCCCCCTCAAACAAAGCCCGTAATAGTGTCCAACAGAGTGCCCGAGATGACGGGACCTGGAGAAAATACAGAAGCGGTGATGGTTTAGATGTTCAACCAACTCCGACTTCAAATGGAGGAGCGCATCTCGGGCAACATGAGGACATTGACGGACCTCCAGAGCCAAAAGCTGCCCCTGCTAACTTAGGTCGGGGCAAGACCTAGCGTTCATCCCGAGTTGATCCCATAACTACGGGACCAACACAGGACGGTACCCCAAGCTGACCTCAGGCACCACCTGAACCGACACAAGGTTCCGCAGGAGGGACAAGGGGAATCTATACACACTCATTCCCACTCAATCACTCCCACGGAAGACCTGAGAGTCTCCTCAATTCGAAGTCGGCCGACAACCGTCCTCGAGAGGAACCAAAGCGGGTGGAGAGAACTCAAGACCTAACCCAGGAGCTAAAGGAAAGGGAGACCCGAAGCATGAAATCGGATTGAGGATGGAGACGCCTTTCACTCCAAAGATCAATAGGGAAGTCCTTCAAGACAAGTTCAAAATTCCTGCGACGAAGTCTTACGATGGAACAGGGGACCACTTCGACCACATCCAGACTTCTAGACCTCGATGAACCTGTGCGGGGCATCGGACGGCATCGTTTGCAAGGCCTTCCCGACCTCACTCAGGGGACCGGCTCGGGTGTGGTTCAATGGGCTTACCTCGGGATCTATTGGATCATTCGAGGCCCTGACCAAGGTGTTCACCATTAAGTTCGTAAACAGCCGGAGGATCCAGCTGACCTCTGAACACCTCTATGAGGTGAAGTAAAGACCGTGCGAAAGCATGAGCAGCTATGTTTAGAGGTTCAACTCTGAAGATGTGCACAACTGAGAAGGCAGAGAACTCCGACATATGTCGAGCTCTGATCAGAGGACAGGAGAGTAGGAGCTTGGCGTACGACCTGAGCTTGAAGCGTCCCTGGACTTATACCACTCTATTGGTAAAAATCAATCAACATGTGTTTGCTGATGTCGAAATGGCAGTCCAGGACCGATTCAAAGGCCTGACGAAAGGAGAGTTCTGCTCGGGAGATTGAGGGTCTGTCCACTCCCGACTTGGAGAATGGACGCCCTCCGTAAGTCGAGAAGGGAAGAAGGAGAAGAAAGAAAAAAAGGATTCCACCTATCCCTAGCATACATCGCTTAACACCTCCTGAGCTGAGGCGCTTGTGGCAGCTCGGGAAGAAAATCGCCTCCAAAAAAATCCAGAGAAGCAACGCTCCGGAGGAGGCAATCCAGACACCTCCCGGTACTACCTGTATCATAAAGATCATGGACATGATATGAACGAGTATCGCCACCTCAAGGATGTCATAGTGGAACTGATCAGAAAGGGAACCCTGAAAAGGTTTGTGGCAGACCAGTCTCGAACTCGGAAAAGGTCGTCACAAAGACCTCGGGAAAGGACGCGTTCGCCACCGCGCCGGAAGGATAACGGACCAAAACAAAGGCCAAGGATCAAAGTCATCTCGGGAGGATTTATGTCGCCCCCGTCAATGCACAGCTCTGGTCTCGTCGAGCTCAGCATCTTCAAGAATCCAGGATACAAGAACAAGAGGCCCAGAGAGGACCCCGAAATTAGTTTCCACCAAGAGGACCGATCAAGAATCACTTTTCCTCACAATGATGCCCTAGTACTGACTCTCCACCTTGGGGAATTCGACGTGAAAAGAATGTTGGTAGATAGTGGCTCCTCCGCTAACGTCCTGTACTATTTTGCATACAAGGTGATGGGACTGGAGGACAAAAACTTGAAGCCTTTTAAGACCCCTTTGCTCGAATGCAATGAGACCTTTGTGTTCCTCAAAGGCTATGTCTCTCTCCCTGTAGTCCTTGGGGATGAAGGCACCGATAGGACAGTGACCTGAGTTGCTGACTTCCTGGTGGTGGACCTCCCCTAAGCATACAATAGGATAATAGAGAGATCAATCCTGGTGGACCTGAGGGTAGTCATAGCTCCGTGCTACCTCAGCTTGAAATTCCCGACCCCGAATGACGAAGGCAACATAAAGGGAAGCCAGAAAGAATCCCGATGTTGCTACGATGTCACACTTAAGCAAAAGGAAGGTGCAGGACGGGAAGCTTTCCCCCTTTACCTTGATCCTCGAGATCGAGTTGAAGGACCCGAATCAGTGGAGAAAGTTGAGGTTATTCCCTTGGAAGAAAGGAATCAGGATCGAACTATTCGTATCGGGGCCGAGTTAAAGGAGCCGACCCGAGGAGAGCTGATCCAGTTCCTAAGAAGCAACTCGGATGTCTTTGCCTATGGACCCGAGAACATGCCTGGGATCGATCCCGATGTCATAATGCACCGACTCTCGGTCGATCCGAAAGTTCGACCGATCAAGTAAAAGAAAAGGAGCTTCGCACCCGAGAGAAATAAGGCCATCGCCGAGGAGGTGAGAAAACTCCTTGGCGTCGACTTCATCAGGGAGGTCTCGTATCCCGAGTGGTTGGCAAACATGATCATGGTGAAAAAGACAAACGGGAAGTGGAGGATATGCGTTGACTTCACTGATCTGAAAAGAGCCTGCCCAAAGGACTGTTACCCTCTTCCCCAAATTGATCAACTAGTCGACACCCACCTCTGGATACGAACTCTTGTCCTTCATGGACGCGTTCTTAGGTTATAATCAAACCCAGATGACGCCTGAAGACAAGGTCAAGACCTCCTTCATCACTGAAGGAGGGACCTATTGTTACAGGGTCATGCCATTCGGACTCAAGGATGCTGGGCTACGTATCAGAGGTTGATGAATAAGGCTTTCAAGCCATTGCTGGGAGAAACCATGGAGGTGTATGTGGACGATATGCTCACCAAATCCTTGAACCCATACTACCGACTTTGAAAGAACGTTCAAGGTCCTCAGGAACTATAACATGGGACTCAACCCAGCAAAATGCACCTTCGGTGTGAAATCCAAAAAGTTCCTTGGATATATGATCACAAGAAGGGGCATCGAAGCCAACACAGCAAAGGTCCAAGTCATCCTGAACATGAACCCCCGCGTACCATAAAGGAAATCCAGAAGCTAACGGGATCCCTAACAGTACTGGGGAGATTCATCTCTCGGGGCTCAGAGAGGGCCTTGCCGTTCTTCAAAGCGCTAAGAGGCGCCACCTTGGGTCTGGAATGGACCCCGAGTTGCCAAAAACCCTTTGAAGAACTCAAAAGCTATATTGGAGAAATGTCCCTATTGTCAAAGCCAGAAGTCGGGGAACAATTACTGGTCTATCTCGCCGCCTCTGACGACGCCATCTCGACAATCCTACTCAGAGTGGAAGGAAGCAAGCAAATACCAGTGTACTTTGTAAGAAAAGTGTTACATGACACTGAGACTAGGTACCCTCAAATAGAGAAGCTGGTCCTAGCACAACTAAGTACGTCAAGGAAGCTTCGTCCCTACTTTCAAACACATCTTATTATAATAGTGACTGACCAGCCTTTAAGACAAGTCCTGTACAAACCTGAACTCTCAGGATGACTAATCAAATGGTCCATCGAGTTGAGCGAGTACGACTTGCGTTATAAACCCAAAACTGCAATCAAAGCACAAGCACTGATCGACTTCCTGATGGAGTGCCGGTTCACCGACCACCCGACTTCCGAAACTCAGGAAGACCGAGTTGAGGAATACAAGCCATGGAAGATCCACACAAACAGATCATCCAATGCAAAGGGGGCAGGAGCTGGAGTACTTCTGGTCACTCCCACGAGATGGGACTTACCTTGTGCAATCGAATTTCAGTTCACCGTCACTAATAACTCGGCCGAATTCGAAGCCCTGATCTTGGGATTTCAACTAGTCGGGCACTTGGGCGCCTTAGCAGTGAAAGCGTATACTGACTCCAAGCTAGCGGCCGAGCAAATGAATGGTCTGTGTGAAGTCGGGGAGACCATGAAAAGGTACTAACAAGCAACCCAAAGACTGGCTCAGGAACTTCCTGCACTCCAAGTGTAGCAAATTCCAAGGGGGACAAACATGGTGGCCGATCGCCTTAGCCGATACGCCCAAACAGGAGAAAAACCAAACAAACTTAGATACTAAATCGAGGGAGTTGCTGCGCCGAGGTCAGACCAGGTTAGGAAAACGGACCCACTACCCTTAGACTTTAGCCCTTGTTCGATGGACGATATTCATGCGTACATCTTAAATGGGACGCTCCCTGAAGACCCAAGGACTGCTCTCAAAGTCAGACGTAAGGCTCCTGAGTTCATGATGATAGGCAATGACTTATACAAGAGAGCATACTCCTTCCCCCTTCTCAAGTACGTTGTCAGAGAAGAAGGCTTAACCATACTAGTCGAGCTACATAGAGGGGACTGTGGAAACCATCAAGGGTGCAGAACTCTTGCCCATAAATGTCTACGACAAGGATATTATTGGCCGACCCTGCGAGCCGACTCCGCTGAGCTCGTGAAGCACTGTGATCGATGTCAACGAACCGTCAACCTCATCAATGCACCCGCCTCCGAGCTCACCACTATAGAAGCCCCGTGGCCTTTCGAGCAATGGGGAATGGACATCCTAGGTCCCTTTTTCCTAGCAATGGGACAAAGAAAATTTATCATGGTGGTTATGAAATACTACACAAAGTGGGCCGAGACCGTCTCGAAGAAAACTGAACCCAAATCAGAGGGGTTGGCAGTTGCTGCGGACTTCGTCTGGAAGTTGGTGGTCTATTGATTCGGGGTGCCCTGAATTTTGATCTCAGACAACGAAACTTAGTTCATAGGCAAAGGCTTTGTAGAATTCTTTTCAAAGCACGGAATTGAGGAAAGGTTCACCTCGGTTAAACACCTACAGTCCAACGGGCAAGTAGAGGCAGTGAACAAAGAAATAAAAAAGGCTCTGTCTAGAAGGGTGACAGAGGCAAAAGGAAGATGGGTTAAAGAACTCCCTGGAAAGTCGATACTCGATGGATTGTCCTAATGTGCTGCTAAAAGTTCAACGAAACTAACAGCGAAAGAAAAAAACACACGAGTTGATGAAAAGGAAATTCATTGATTAAAAGACCAGTAAAAAGGGTCAGACCTCGGGACAAACCCCCGAGATCCGAGTTTCTCGATTCCTACATTACAAATTCAGGTCTGCTCTGGAGGTTTCGGGGTGCCAGCCTCGTCCTCTTCATCCAGCAAGGCCAAAGCCACGTCCTTATCTTTCTCTACGGCCTCCCAAGCCTTCTCCTCCTCCTCAGTGAAGGCCTGACCCTTCTCTACCCATCTGGTCGGACAGAAGATAAGCTCGGTGTAAGGGAGCTCGGACAGGAGTTTCTTCTCTTCTGAAGCCTTGAGGTTGACCTTCTCGAACTCAAAGATCTCCTTGAAGGCCATCTCATAGCCCAGGGTAAAGCCCTTGTCAGCGTAGTTCGTCTTGATCTCCTTTTTTCGGGCACGAAAACCAGCCTGGGCCGACTTCAGCATCGCATCAAGCTCGGAGTAGTCCTTGTCCAGCTCGGCCATCTTCTTGCTGATCCCCCTGATCTGATCATCTCGAGCAGAGAGGGCGGCTACTAGGTCCTTTATCGATTTGTCCTACCCCATGATCCTCAGCCGGGCAGCAGCAAGCTAGGCCTTGGCCTCTTCCTTGGCCGACTTAGCAGCCTGGAGCTCGGCGCTCGTTTGGTTGGCCGTCTTGGCAGACTCCTCTTAGTAATAGGCCAACTTGGAACAATGAGATCAGCTGCAGGGGTCGGCAAGTCCTTAAGGTTAACAAGCCGACAAGAACTCGGGAAAATAGAAGATGGAAATAAGAACGAAACACTTACCCAAGAGAGGTCATTATATATTTATCGGACGAACTCGACACGACCCTATTTGGCATACTCCTCCCTTTCCTTGGGGAGGACCATACTGAGCATGGCCTTCTGACTTTGGAAGTCGGGAGAATGACAGGAGACCCCTAGAGCACAGTACCAGTATGGCCGGTAGCACCGGGCAGGGGGGGAAAGGGGTGGTGTCAGTGATCCTACCAAGGGGCTCGATGGAAGCTGTCCGAGCCCCCATCTTCTCATAGATCTCCTCCTCTGCATTCAGGGGAGGCACCTCGAGCACCTCCTTGACCCTTCCTGAGTTCCTTCCTGGGTGGAAGACTTAGGAATGTCCGACTTCGAGGACCTCTGTGCCGTCCGTTTGACATGCTTGGTCCTATGCCCAGCAAGAGCCCCACAGTTGAGGCTTCTCCTCCCACCTCGATCGCGGTCTCAACTTGGGTCTCCTCGGGATCCGCAGGAGCAAGAAGAGCCTGAGGGGCCTGCTCGGGAGCTAGGCGCTTGGCCGCCCTCTTGGCTTTCATCTCGGTCATGAACACTATCTTCTCAGGAGCTGCGAAAAGAGAAAGAGACAAAGTTTAGAACTCGGTCAGAAAAAGTCTCGAGTTGGAAGGACAGTAAAGTCAGGACCCACCGAAGCCATGGTTCACCAGCTCCTCCTCCGTCAAGATGTCTTCATAGAGAAGTATCATTTTTCCCTTCGGGGTCTTCTTTCATTCCACCAGGAGGTTGTAAGCCTCCGTCTCGGCATAGGTCATCTCGGGTCTCTTCAAGGCCTTAATATTTGGGTTCTCGACCCACCGACTTCGGAAGGACCAAGCTAACCCGTCCTTGTGCTCCGCCAAAAGGAACATGGACTTCCAACCCTTGTGCTCGTCGGGAATTGTCCTCACGATTTTAAGATAAGGGAAGGAGGCCAGGCTTAACCACCCAGTCTTATTCTTACTAACGTGGAAGAAATTATAAAAGAACCGAGGTGAAATGGTAGACTTCGCTACCCTGGCAGCTCCGGACTCGACCTCGGGAAGATCGAGGGAACCCTCCCGAACGGTTTTATCCCCAGTAGAGGACGAAGATAACTCGGCCACCCCAAGTCGAGATTCCGCCTCCTTCGAACTCGAAGAAGACGAGAACACCCCTTTCCCCGGAGTGGATGGCATCTCTAAGGTAGAGTCATCCATATCCTGAGGGACCCTCCTAATACTAGGTCTCCTATGCAAAAACAAAATGCTCCTCAGAGTCCTCACCAGTTGTTCGAGAGTCCATTGTTACATTGGAAAAGATTTGGGAATGACAAGGTGTCGAGTTCGTCAAAGGACGCCTAGTTTAGGAGCGAACCGAGTTCAGAAGCGAGGAGTATGTGAAAGAGAGAGAAAGTGAAATAAAGAAGGGGGGGGGCCATCCCCTTAAATAGGGGATGGGCCACATCCCCCACTGTGCTTTTGGCGGAAAGGCCCAGATGCTTTTGACGGGAAACCAAAAGACCACCCACTCAGAGGTTAACACGTCATCGAGCCAAATGAGGGGACGCATGCATTGATTGACGGGACATTTCGGCTCCATCATGATGAAGCTGACATCAATGCTGTCACTTCCCATGCAACAATTTGAATTCCGCCATCAATGGCTCTAAGTTTCGAGATCAGTTAGGATTAAACCTTATACATTCCCGAAGGGATAAGGCTCAACTCGGTCAAACCCTCAAAGAATGTTAAGTCAGTCAACCAAGCCCCCGAACTAAAGGCCGAGGGTCCAAAAGGTCAAAGGGATCAAAGGTCCGAAGGCTAAAGTCCTGGCCTCACTGAGCTCCCGACCTGGACTTTTGAATTCGGGACCTGGAGGATAAGTGTTGGTGCAAAATATTTGTGATCATATGGGTTAAGGGTCCAATAAAAGACCCAACACCATTAAACCAATAGCCTATTAGAAAAGGTCAAATAGCGCCTCATTGATGGCTAAGTCCCACCCTTCTAAGGTGGTGACAAGTGTCTAACATGCAAAGGGTGACTAGTACTCTATAAATATCCTCATTTACTACCTAAAAATATAAGTTTTTCATTGGACCCCAACTCTGCACTTCAGTCATTTCAGGATAAAGACTGACTTAGGCATCGGAGCCGATCCCCGAGAATCTCACCTCAAACCGATTAACCAAGCTTGTTATTTCTGGTCCATGTAGGTTCCCACATCTGGACCAGGGCCCAAATCACCCTGATCCATCAAACTCACGCCTGGGCCTAAGAAGCTCAGGCCGGACTTCCGAACTCAAGGTCGACTTTTCGAGTTCGACACAAACAAGATCCAACTTTCAAAAGGCATTTAGTCTCATTTTCCCCCACTATTTTGAATGTCCAATAAAATCTATCAAGTTATCATTGTTTGATATAGTATAAGTATTTTATAGTATAATATGTTGCATATAATCATCCCACATCTTATGAATTTATAAAAAATCATCTCAAATCTTTATATTTATAAAAATACTATCCAAATCATATGAAAATTTTAAAAACACTACTCAAATCATATGATAGTTTCAAAAACACTACTCAAATCACATGATATTTTCAAAAAATATTATTCAAATCATATGATATTTTCAAATAACTGTTATCGTTAGTAAAACGGTTATTTTGAATGGTTTTTTTTAAGTTTTTTCTTGTTTAATCTATTCATGAACCTAACTTTTTCATCCCTTTGTATGAAAACCTATTGTTTTCACATTATTTTTTCATTTTGTCAAGTTTTCTGTTTCTTAAATCTTAGTTGTTTTATTAAATTTCTCTAATTTGACCACTCAAATCATAATAATCATTATTTTGAGTATAAAAATGAAGATATTAGAAAAAAAGAATAAAATGTCAAAAATTATTAAAGGCAATGGATTCATTAATGGCAACATGTATTATATAAAATTCATATGATTTGAATAGTATTTTTATAAATATGAAAATTTGAGATATTTTTTCGTAAATTCTTAAGATTTGGAGTGGTTATATATAAAAATTCATAATTATAATTATTATTATTATTATTATTATTATTATTATTATTATTATTATTATTATTATTATTATTATTATTATTATTAT
>JAOVYX010012095.1:0-32870 GCA_035668315.1 Drosera spatulata
TACAAAGCTTAATAGCTGTAGTAGAGTTCTTGATCATTACAAGTGAAATAATTACAAAAATCGTTTTCTATGGGTTTGATCTTGACTTCCACTGCTGCGTTAAATTAAAATACATCTAGAGTGTGAGTAAGCGTATAAATATTTTAATTTGATCGCCTTGTGACGGGCGTGTTAGTGATCCAATCTAGCCCAATCATGAGATGCAGTCAATATCAAGCTTCAATATATGACAGACAGCATGGAGATCAGCACCAAAAGAATCGAGAATCAGTCAGAATTGGTCCAAGTATTTTAAGGATCCAGAGTATGCATCAGAAAGTAGTAGAATACTGACATGCAACAGAGCTGACTTGCAGTAGAGATTGGAGTGCAGTAGATAGTGAAGTGCAGCAGAGTGGGTATGTAGCATAGTAGCAGGATTATCTTGCGCAGCCAAGAAGACTTAAAGTGCAGACTATCTCGTGTCAATATCACAACAAATTTTGCAGAGGAAAACAATGGTCACATCATAGTATCGGTTATAGATTTCAGATCCCTTTGCCTATAAAAGGGGTTTATTTTAGAAAAAAAGATTGGCGATTGCATTAAAAGAATCATCTGCAAACATGTATAATCATTCATTGTGGTAAATCATATATCGATGAGAAAAAGTTCACTAGTCTTCACCAAGAACTCTGATGCAGCAAGACTGAGGTTGAAACTGAGCAAGGGGCTCCTTAGCTGGTCTAAACAAGTATTTGTGGGTAGTTGTAAGGGTTTGATAAAGCAAACAAATACTGAACTACCTCTTGACTTGACTACACTAATGTAAATATCCGAAAATTTTGAGATAATTTATTTTCTCAAATAATAACAAAAACAGTATTATTACTGAAGGTCGTAATTTATACAATGGGGTTATAAGATTCATTTTTCAAAAATCATGGCAAAAATATGATAAGGACCAGAAAAATTTCGCAAAATTTAATTTCACGATAATTAACGTGAATAGTAAATAATCGTACATTATGATTTATTTTACGGGGTTAAAAGACTTGTTGAGCTCATATAGCTCACGATTACTATTTATCTATGTCTTTCTTCTTCTCTTTGTTACAGGAGCAAGACTTAAAGGAGAAGTGTAACCTAAGATTTCATGCTAGATGTAGCTTATGTGTGAAACGTATTCTGATCTTAGAAAGAGATATAAATTCCGCTGCAAAGGTGATATTCTCAGTTATGATTGAGTGCATCAAAAGTTTCTAAACTAATGATGTATAAGTGAATTTAGCTTAATTCTTATGACTAAGACAGGAAGTATATAGTTTTTGTCTAGTTGAGGCATTGGGCACAGCAACAGTGACGTCATATGTATCATTAATAAGTAATGAAAAGTCGGGACGTTACAACTAATCACAAAAAAAAAAGAAAAAAAGAAAAAAAGAAGAAGACTGGACTAGGTTTTGTTGATCATTTGACAACATCGTCTGAATCGATATAATTATGTTTTTTTTACTGTCTTTTATACTTAGAAATGTTTAGAAATATTCGACAATCACAAGGGAATCAGAACAGAGATACAATCTCGACTATAGACTAATTCTGCTAGTCAGCAGCAAGCAAGATTGCATAGTAGCTCAGGTATAATGCATACTAGCTCAACTATAACGAATATGATCTTTGGATTATTTTGCACCTTTGATTCCATGATACAGAAGATCCCATGAAATCTTTGTTGTTTTAGTAAAAAAATTAGTCATCATAACTAATTTTAAATCAACCTTTACAACACGAATTACAAAAGATCAAATTCACCAAGAAGACCGACCACCACAAAAGGCTACTCTTGTAATGGCATGCATAAACTAAGTATTGATATTAATAATAATATCCCATTGCTTATGTTCTTGAGTTTTCTTCTTTATGGCATAAACGTTTGGCACATTTGAATTCTAAGTACATCAAAAACATGCAAAACCTTGATATGATCAGGAAAGTTAGGATGTAGCTTGCTGTGAGAGTAGAGGAGGGGGAAGGGGATAAATAGTCTCTCTTTCGAACCTTACTGTTAAACTAACAAAAGTTAGTTGAACAATACAGTTATTTTTTATTTTACTACAGTAATGAGGAATCTTATACTGCAGTAACGTTGGTTCCTTTTAGTTTATTTTTGGTCGAAATTGATTAGCAGTAGGGTTAGAGGTAATGAAAGTAATAAGGTAAAAACATAAAGGTTTTTATACTGGTTAGAGTATATAGCTAAAATATGGCTATATCCCTTACTCCAGTCTTTCCTTGATTATCAGTGTGATGAATCAAGAGGATAGCACTATGTGTGATTGTTTTAGACTCATAATCAACATGTTACTTTACAATGTGTAAATGACAATACAAACCGATTACAAGATCTTTCCTTCTCCTCAACAGGACTCTAAACAACCTCTTGAAATTTTTTTTCTAACACTAATGTTATTTAACTTTGCTTTCAATAGCTGGCTAAGGACTTCAAGTGATTGAAAACATCACTTTCATGCCATCCTGGAACAATATTCACAAACTCGTGACCTTTGGTGTTGATGCATAGAAGTACGCTGACACAGCACAAAAGACAACCCGTGAACTTTGACTTTTTCTGAACCCTTCTGTAGAACTCAGCCTTACTGCTTCTTAGTCTTGCTGCAGTAACTTCACCGAAACAATTCAGGATCAACCTTTCCTTCATCTGAACCCTTCTGTTGAGCTCAGGCTTATTGTCCTTTAGCCTTGATGCACTAACCTTCTTCAACCAGAAGCAATCCAGGATCAACCTTTCCTTCATCTGGACCCTTCTATTGAACTCAAACTTACTGTGCTTCAGCCTTACTATTGTAACCTTCTTCAACCAGAAGCAATCCAGGATCAACCATTGCTTCATCTGGACCCTTCTATTGAACTCAATCTGACTGTCCTTCAGCCTTGCTGTAGTAACCTTCTTTAACCAGAAGTAATCCATGATCAATCATTCCTTGCTGCAGAAGCCCAAATACCCAATCCTTACTCTTTCTTTACTCATGACCTCAATGCTGCCATACTAACCGGATTCCTTTGAACCAGCCTTACTACGTTCCTCTTTAATCCATCCTTCTTGTATTCCTCTCTGAACCAGCCTTACTACGCACCCATTGCAGGCTCACTTTTTAAGCAGACCAGTCTTAGTCTTGGTACATACTGGGATATACTAAAGCTAGAGTTTGTCTATCACTTAATTTCTGTACATCATGGGTTTGACTCAACAGACCAAAATCGCCAAAGATAACCTTGAGAAATGTGAAATATGTGTGAAATCCAAATTGATAAAGAAATTCTTTCCTAGTGTGAAAAAAAACATACAATTATTGAATTTGATTCACTCCAGCATATGTGAATTGAATGATGTGTTGACAAGGGGTGGCAAATGATACTTCATAATCTTTGTGGATGATTCCAGTAAATAATTGTATGTGTATTTACTTAGAACAAAGGATGAAGCATTTTTCATATTTAAGAAATACAAATTGAAAGCATAGAACCAACTTGAGAAGAAGATAAAGGTTCTATGTTTCGATAGGGGTAATGAATACTTCTTTAAAGAATTTGATGACATTCGTGAAGCACATTCACCAACTGACAGCCCCACATACTCCTCACCATAATAGTCTAGGCGAAAGAAAAATCGCACATAAGTTGAAATGATTAATTGTAATCTTAATAATGCTAAATTATCACATAACCTATGGGTGAAGCACTTTATACCGCATGCTACATGCATAATAGGTTATCTTTATCTAAATCAAAAAAAAGTCCCTATAAACTATGGAATGGTTGAAAACCAAACTTGGAACATCTCAAAGTGTGGGGCGTAAGCATATTATAGAGTTCCTGATCCTAAAAAAACTAAACTTGGACCTAGAGCTCTTAGAAGTATATTTGTTGATTATGCCAAAAACATCAAGGCCTATAGACTTTTTGATTTAGAATCTAACTTTATTGTAGAATCTAGAGATGTGGAATCCTTTGACGATAAATTCTCCAATGACTTTGTGATCATAGAAGAAGAAGAAGAATAAACAGAACCTAGTGAATCTACAACTAATGAATCAAAGAGGAAAGAACCAAGTGTTCCACAACAAGTTGTAGAGCCTAAAAGAAGTACTCCCTCCATCCCGAAAAGGTTGCATTCCTTATACACATAACCCAAAAAGGTGATGGCACTACGAATGATCTGTGAGACGAGCAAACGATTTTCTTTTTAATAAATTTACAATGAAACTTCAAACATAGTATATGTCACAAACTATAACCTTGGGACAAAATGACATTTGTACCACATCATTTACTAATAAAAAGTAAAACATCGAAATGCGTAATGAATAATGTAGTTACTGTGCAACGTTGCAACTAATATAGGAAACAAAAGAACTTAGACCCTAATTTCATTTCTTCACAATCTATAGTCTTCTTAGTTGAACGAGACCGAAATGATAAAACCTATAATAAAATATCTTATGTGTATAACTTAGAAGATGATCCTAAAACCTATAAGGAAGCAATGACATCTAGAGATTTCGCCTTTTGAAAAGAAGCCATAAATGATGAAATGGGTTCAATCATGGGTAACAGCAGATGGGTATTGGTAGATTTATCTAAAGGGTCTAAACCTATTGGTTGCAAATGGGTGTTTAGAAGAAAGTATAACCCCGACAGAACTATACAAGCCTTTAAAGAAAAATTAGTAGCAAAAGGATTTAGACTAAAGGAAGGCATAGGTTACTTTGATACTTATGCACCTGTTGCTCGTATTACTTCTATTAGAGTTCTTATTGCTTTGTCTTCACTTAATAAACTTCATATCCATCAAATGGAGGTGAAGACCGTATTTTTAAATGGAGACTTGAATGAAGAAGATTATTGAAGCAACTTGAAGGGTTTGTGCTGCTCGAAAATGAAAACAAAATATGCAAATTAATTAAATCCCTTTACGGTCTCAAACAATCACCTAAACAATGGCATAAAAAGTTTGATTCTACTATACTTGCTTTTGGTTTCATGCATAATAGTGCAGATAGATGTATTTGCTGCAAGTTCACTAAAGAATATGGTGTCATTGTATGTTTATATGTTGATGATATGTTGACCATTGGCATTAACATGCATGGAGTGAATGAAACTAAAAAGTATCTTTCTTTGGTCTTTAAGAAGAAAAACCTTGGTGAAGTTGATACTATCTTAGGCATAAAGATCAAGCTATCCAGTGGGGGTTTCGCTTTGAGCCAATCTCATTATATTGAAAAAGTACTTACAAAATTTAATCATCTTGGATTCAAAGAGCAATCCACACCTTTTGATGTGAATGCTAAGTTGGAGATTAATTCCGATAGAGCGGTGGCTCAACTTGAATATGCAAGTGCTATTGGTAGTTTGATGTACGCCATGCATTTGCACTAGACCGGATATTGCATACTTTGTGTGCAAACTTAGTAGAATTACTAGCAATCCAAGTGTTGAGCATTGGAAAGCTATTGGTAGAACATTGAGATACCTCAAATAAACGAAAGGTTTAGGGTTGTTCTATTATGGGCATCCAGCCGTATTAAAAGGCTATACGGGTGCAAGTTGGATCATTAGTACTGGTGACAACAAATCCACAAATGGGTGGATATTCACCCTAACGGGTGGGGCAGTTTCTTGGAGTAGCAAGAAACAAACGTGCGTTTCTCATTCGGCCAATGGAGTTGGGAGTTTATTACACTATCTTCTTGTGGAAAAGAAGCAGATTGGATTTGGAACTTGTTGCTAGACATCAAGTTGTGGCCTAATCCTATGCCCGCCATATCCATATATTGTGATAGTGCGGCGACAATGTCAAGGACATATAGTACTACCTATAATGGTAAGTCTAGACACATAAATATAAGACATAATTATGTAAGACAATTGATACAAGACGGTATCATTACAATTATCTACGTCAAGTCAAATCAAAACTTGATAGATCCTCTTACTAGGCGGCTTGGTAGAGATCTTGTGGCTAGTACTACAAGAGAAATAAGGCTGAAACCATTCTAAACCAGTAGTGATGGTAACCTAACCCAAACTTAGGAAAGACCCCAATCCTTTGAGTTTAATGTGGTAAAAAATTAAAAAAATCACTATGATTGATTGTTATATTGCCACAAGTTTTGTCCAAAGAAATAGACAATACGATTCTGTTCCGTTTTAAAGGTTGAGTTTTAATACTCTTAATGAAATTTGCTAATGCGCTCTAGTAATACAGGCACAGAACTTCACCTATATGAACTAGAAGTGGTGTCGTTTCTTATGGGATGTTTTATGGTTCCCTAGATGTTCATGAACCCGGGATTTGCACAGGCCATAAAAGTGCTAAGTGAGCAGAATTCTCATAGGAGAATTGTGTGTGTGGTCTCTCTGGTCATATCACATGATTTGTCGGTTAAATTTGCGAACACCGATCAAATCGATGTGACTTTGAGGGGTTTATACTAAGGAAGGTTTAAAACAAAAACCACCTAACTTTATGAATACAAGGCTCAAGAAAGTCTAGCTTAATTTTTTAAATGGTTTTTTCAACAAAGTGGGAGATTGTTGGGAAAATGCCTCATAAAGTCTATAATTAAGAGGTGTTATTGGTGTACATTTATGTTCGATGAGGAACGTTGGAATAAAGTCAATGGTGATTGAGTAGAGTTATTTTAAGACTTTAGAGAGCATTTTCGGTTGTTTTCAAACCCGTTAGAATAAGAGAAAATGAGTTCTCGTGATGAGATTTGACAAAGTAGTCTACACGTCCTAGCGACATATATGTTGCATGGGTAACAAGTGTAGAGATATTGTAATTAGTCTCGCTGTCCCAGCAACATATATGTTGCCCTGGGGAAAATTGCCTACAATTTTAGTTTGGTCTTTCTGTCCTAGCGTCATATATGCTGCCTGGACGGACAGACCAATTTTGTCCTGACGTCATGTATGTTGCCCTGATGACAGTTCTGTCATTTTGGCAAAAGGTTATGTCTTTAGACATACCTATCCGATTTTAACGTTCTTTTTTGGGAGTTGTTTCAATCAGATTTTCTCTCTAAAAATGAAAGGAGATATCCTTTGATAAAAGAATGTCTCAACAACATATGAATACTAACATCCCTCATTGGTTTGCATGCATCAAAATCATTTTCTATTTTCATTCATGAGAACACTTCTTTGCAATCAATTTTTGGTCAGATTTCCACTATCTCAAAATAGATTTCAGATTTCAAGGGGTATTCTTCAGGTTTGTTTCTCATAATATACAATCATAAGACTTAATTGTATCTCGGAGAATAATTTATTGATTGCTCCAAAACGATTTTCTACGACTCTAAGTTCATTATATATCCTACGACTTCATTATTGTTTCTGACGTTCATCTACAATATTCTCCCAACATAGGTTTGGTAGGATGGCAGGTGGCTGGATGATTCAGTTGGGAGCCTTTGCGGGCCACGCTTGAACATCGATCATTGTGATCCATATTCATGATTACAAGTAGTTCACGAGCAGCAGGTGGTAGAGTGCAGGGCGCACCATCGCCTTCACAAAATCCTGATAACAGCGACCACATGGTCTACATCAACCACATGGATCTCCTTCAAGGGCTTCTCCAACAACCCTATTGCTATATGTACACACTAAAGTTCCAATGCTTTTACAGTAATTAATTAGTAACTCAGGTACCTACTTTTAACCATTTGCTTGCAAGTTGCTGAGTACTAGGAAAGTACAGAGAGTATTCACTGGAGCAAACATGTTATGTTGTATATATATCCTTCACCTTTGAGTTTGACTGGCTAAATTTATTGAAGAATATCTATTTATATGAATACAGATTTAGCTTTTCTTGACACAAAAAAAAAAAAAAAAAATTTTACTTGAAAAAAAAATTAAAAAATTTGGTTAGTTTGATTGATCCAATACTAATTATAATGCTACATATTTATGGTTTCATTTAATCTAATTAATTTACTATGACTCTTCATTTTTTCCTTTTTTTGTTCTTCTATCTATTTAATTTTGCAATGACACTTTATTTTCTCTTGTACATGTTCAATTGATGTACATATATATATATAAAAAATTCATCATTTATTCCATCTATCATTTTCATGTGTTAATATACAAACTAAGATAATTTTACGGTGAAACTACTTTACTTTAAGAGTAAGTGAAATTCAAAGATTTGATCTCTTTTGTTGTATTAATAACAAAAAATCTATGTTTTAAAGCCATTTAAAGACTCTTTAAAAAGGTTCTCATATTTTGAAGAGATTTCATATTGTTTTATGATGTTTTAAATCTTTTCTATACGAACTAAGATAATTCTACGATAAAACTACTTTACTTTAAGAATAAATAAAATTCAAACATTTGATCTTTTTTTTTGTATCAGTAACAAGGAATCTATATTATAAATATATGTAAAACAAGATTTGTACTTCTTGATAATGAAGTTTTGGTTTGTTTTATTACCAAATTAATAACACGACATATTTATGATGAAAAATTTAATCTGTTTTATTTGTAATGACTTTTTATTTTTTCTTGACTAATGTTTCATTGATGTGATATGTGTTAAAAAAAGAAAAAAAAACAATAACAACCCATAATTTAATTTATTGTCATTTCAATGGGTTAATATAAAACTAAGATAATCTTATGATGGAACTACTTCGCATGAAAATTAAGTAAAATTCATTTGATTAATCGTCCTTTTTTTCTAACATTGAAATCCATTTTTTAATGATCATATTCTTTCTTATCCTTTTTTCGTCAAAAAAAAAAAATACTAATTATTTAGGTTTGAAGAAGGTAAAAATTTGCATAAGACAAAATTGAGGATTATTTGATAATATTTGTTCTCATTTTGCTACAATAAATGAATAGTTATAATGATTAAAACATGAATAGTTATATATAAATATATATGAACGTAGTGCTGTTGGTGCTCCAGCAACAAGATAGAAAAAGATAGATAGATTGATCTTGATGCTCTTAGGTTGTGTCGAACCCTAAACATATTGTAGAGAAAAGAATTACTTGCCACCAAGTAAACCACTCTTTAACAATGTACATACTACACAGGACGAACAAAAATATATTTTCACGGATTTGAAATACATTAGTAGATCAATGACAATACAAACTAAAACCAGGAGAATCATAAGAAGAGCAAAGGAGGAGAACATTTAGATTGAACAAAAACAACTGGATGACTTCCCACTATATGGGATGCAAGAAATGCAGAATATCAGATAAAGCAATTTATAGCTGAACACACCGAAAAAAAAAAAAAAAAAAAAAGGGAGCACTTACATGATGCTCGAGATATGAATGCTAAACATTGGCCATAACTTTGATGAACTGCAAATCTAGGGACCAGTTAAGAGTCAACCAGTACGATTACTACTCTTGAATTAATGCAAGCAAATAACAAACACAACCGTATCCATAAGTAACCTTCCATAAACAGAAAGAAGAAGAAAAAAGATCTCTCCTGGTGACAAAAGCAAACAACAATTGGGTATGAAACGATTTTAGAATGATATATAAAAAATGTAGACCTACAAACACAAAACTTCACACAGCCTTCTTGATTATAAATTCGAGTGTCATCCTGACAAAATTGGATCACTAACTATTGAAAGACGCAACGAAAAAAAACATAATTTATTGAAGGATTTCGTATCTAAGACCACTAACTTAGTCAATGAACAGATAGATACGAACCCGTTTCGCAAAAGTATGACTGTTCAGAAATTCACTGGTGAGTAGGAGCTCCTATGGTGGTAAATTGGCCCCCTAAGCTTGTGCACCGCCGACATGAATAAACTCTGCAAAAGGACGTGTCTCTAACTTGAACATTCAATCTCAAGCTACAAAAGAGGGATAGAGAACTTTTCTGAATTTCAATACATGCCATTCAAGTTGAAGGATATTGCAAATCTGCAAAAGCATAAACACAGCAGCCTGGAAAAAAATAATACCTGTGTTCTATGCGGTATGCTAGTCCAAAAATTTAAGTTCGGAATTACCTGAAAAGGAAGCGAGGTTATTCAAATGATGGGTCGTTCAATGCTCATATTTTAAATAAGCTTTGGAAAAAGAAGAACTGAACACTTGATGTTACAACCATTCTGTGAAATCTTAATAGTTACTATGAGAAAGAAACATGTTTCGTGCAAGCGATCAAAGCTTTAAACAGGTAGACAAAAACACACAAGAGCAGATGCCATGAGCAGAAACTCGAGTCAAAGACGAAAACACACAAGAGCACCAGACCAGGATGACAAAATGAGGAAATTGTTAAGAATAAGGCAAACTTGAACGAACTCATACATCTAAACCACGAATCCTCAGGTAGAAAAATCGATAGGCTACTCCAGTCAGAAGGTAAGCTCCAAATAAGCACGTGGATCTGGAGGGAAAAAAAAAATCAAACAAGGGAAGTTCTCAGAACAAGGTCCAACCAAGGCATGTGGATGACTCTCAAATTAATCTACTGCAGTATTTCTTAGATCTTACATGATTAGGATAGTCCTGAACCAACCCCATCCATCTCTGTGGGCTGGTACAACCAAGGCACAGCCAGAAGGATGATGTAAAACTGTAGCCTGTCAAAAAGGAAAAATAACGTATATGAAACAAGTGACATCTTATCGATGGCTCATAATCTTCATTCAGCTTTCCAGTCTAGGATTTCCCCTCATATCATGAATTAGTTTATTCTCTTTCCTTAATTAAGAAACAAGACCAAATTTCACTAATTTATCATCGCTTGCAACGTACATAAGACCAAGTCTATTTTACCCCATCCATGGCTGCTCTTATTCGAAAGAAGTACCTAACAAATAGGTCAACTTCTTCTTGTGCAAGCCGATAAGACAATAACAAAATTTTTCTGCAAGGCTTCAAAGAACACCTGAATGTTCAGATCACAATAGTATTTTGTACATCATAACTGTTAGTTTGTAAAGGGGCATGCATTTAATGCAGCTTGTTAGCTGCACCCTCACCTCATCATCTGCTGGCCAGGAATAAATATTTTAAAGCTTAAATATTTAAATTAGAATCTTGCTTTTCTTCTTTTTCTTTTTGACTGATTGGTCAATATCAATGCATTTATAAACGATGCCACGATGGTCAAGATCCATTCCCAGCACTATGTAAGCTGCTTTCTGCAATATTAACATTGTTTCTGATATATTAAATGCAGACCCAAGTGAACAATCATCTCTTTCTTCCCGTAATTCTCTTTTCTAACTATAGCTCTTCTGCTCACGACAAAATTGAACTTGGAACTTGTTAGAATAATAGATTATTATGTAGATATTGCTAGATATTATTTTATGTTAGAATATCTTTGTTTTCTACTTTAAAAAAAATTACTTAAATATTATGTTTTCTATTTATTTTATTTTCTATTTTAATCTTTTCTTATCTAGTACTTGACTACGCTATAAATATAGAATATGTCTTTATTAATAATCTCATCATACATCATATTCTCCTCTCTTGTTTTATTTCGTAACATTTTATTAGAGTCATCATTTCTGACTTGATCTAATATGCTTCCGTTAGCTGATGGGTGATGACATCCACCACACACCGGACCAAAATATAAATCTTTATTATTGTTTCCTACAAATCACTACTACTTTCTACAATCATTTCTGACTTGATCTAATATGCCGTTAGCCGATGGGTGATGACATCCACCACACATCGGACCAAAATATAAATCTTTGTTATTGTTTCCTACAAATCACTACTACTTTCTACAACTATTGCTGCTATTTTTCTACTACTGTCGTGTTGTGACTTCCTGACGCAAGTGTTTCTTAATTATTGTTGTGTCTTTGAAGTGTTTGTTATCCACTGTTGTGGTTTAGGAATATTTCTTGTCTATTGTTGTGACTTAGAAATGTTTCTTGTCTACTGTTGTGGTTTCGAATTGTTTGTTGTCTATTGTTGTGACTTCCTACGAGGAGTGTTAGAATAATAGATTATTATTTAGATATTGCTAGATAATATTTTATGTTAGAATATCTTTGTTTCCTACTTTAAAAAAATGATTTTAATATTATGTTTCCTAATTATTTTATTTCCTAATGTAATCTTTCTATATCTTGTACTTGACTACTTTATAAATATTGAGTACTAGTCTATACGTTCGTGCATTAATGCGTTGGTCGTATGATAGAAGATACGGATATTATATAACTTTTTAAATTGATATAATAGTAATAGAGTAGTATTAGATATGATTCATTTTATTTATCAAAGATATTACAAATTAAATATTATTATCTTTTCGTTTATTTTCATTAATTCTTAAAATTGACATTTAATATTAATTATAAATTTGATAGATATTTGAATTAAATCTTTAACCCTAAAAATTCAATCGATATGACTGACCATAAATTTTATTGAATTAATTTTTTTCTTTTAATTTGATTAGATATTGTATTTTATTTATCTAATTTATTAATATTCAATCAGAACCATCAGATGAAAATTAAACGGTCAAGATTAAAGGATCTCTATTGAAAACAGAACCACCTCTATTTACTTAGTATATAGTATAGATATCTTCATAAATAATATCATCATATTCTCATCTCTTATTTATTTCATAGAAGAACTCAAACTGATCTACTCATGTAAGGACAGGCATTAAACTTTGACGAATTTTGCTATTTAAGTTAACTCTACAGAAAAGAGGAATTTTTCCACTTTCGGTTCAGTGTCCAACACTAATAAGCGCTGCTATGCTCATATCAACCACTCACAGAAGCTTCAGGAGCTGTTCCCAAAATGCGTAAACAATTTTAAGTGCTTAAAAATAACTGCATGTCGTGTTAAAACTCAAAGAGGTAGTGAATAATTGATGTCTGGAGTTTAATGTTATAGAAGAGAATAAACAGGCTAGTAGTATCACTTGCACGTGACAAATTAAGATAGGTTAACCAGCAGAATTTAGCATAGAGATAAATTTCAAGGTAACACATTCATACTCATAAAAAGACACAACCAAGTATTCTACCCAAAGATATGCGGAAACTCCAGGAACTTACATAGTCACAGGTTCCTAATTTTTTCAATGACTTCGGTTCCTGCAGAGAAGGCAAAAGTGATAAGGCAATCAGCGGAGTGCAATCAATTAAGGCCACAAACCCTGAGGAGTGAAACAAACATTCTCATGCCTGAACTCCATCTAAGTTGCACATAACATGAACAGAAAGTGAACAGTTCACATTCGAGCTTGTGGTTCCAAGCTTTACAATGATGCCTATATGCGGGCTCTTTCGATCTGTTAAAAATTGATAAAAGCAGTGAAAATATTAGCATATAAATTTCATAATAACGGAAAATCATCTTTGCTGGAACAACATCCTCTCCTGGTGTACTGCAGTTTGATAATGATGTATTGTACTTCTGTAAACAGTATTTCGTCGAAAAAACACTGCACACATCCACCAAACTGTTGTATAGTAGGAGCAAATTACTGAAAACAGCAACGTGTACGCTACTTGTTGCGGCACCACGACGTGCTGTATGTACATACGAGTATATATATCTACAGGTACGCTTCAAGAGTTCCCCCATGCAAAGGGGAATTCCAATGAGATAAACCTAATTCACAAGGAAATGAATGCAAAATAACCAACTTACCGAGAATATTGATATCAAAGCTTAAGTGGGTCCCAATGACATCACAAACAAAATAACCTGCAATAAATCACATCATTCAGGGATGGGTAAAATGATTAAATAATGGCTCCATCTTTCTCGATCAAGACTACATCGTAAAATATTTTTCTGCCTCCAATAGATTCAGTACATATAACTTCCACTACTGATTCTCATGTGAACAACACCACATGATCATAGCAACGCAGTACAGGGCTTGCATAATAACCAATTTTTGCGCAAGTCAGAGCAATTATAAATACTGGGGTCAAAGTAGCAATGACCACGGCTTGCATTTCATTTAGGATATTAAATTAGATCCAGTTGTAGTGTATAAGGTGTTTGTAAGTAAACCTGAACAGTTAACTGATTAAGGGGGATAATGAAACAATCAGTTAAGGGTGGGAGAATGAAACAATCAGCAAGGTTATTTTTTGTGAGTTTGATTAAGGATGAGGATGAAACAATCAACAAGGTCGTTTAGCGCTCTTCATTCGTTAACAGCACACAAATTATCCTTCTGAAAAGTGAGGTATTGAATTTGGAAGGTCAGATTGAGTTGTTAAGGCCATGAGTTGTGAAGGTCATGAGTTGTAACTACTTCTAATGAGTTTCCGAACTGCACAAACTTCTATGGAAAATGACACTTTGAAAATCTCCTTACAAAAACTGCTAATGCTATTGATAAATCTGGACCGCCTTAATGATGGATGAGTTCTGTCTGCCTACTTGCGTATCAAGTTCATTCATTCGGTTGCCTGCCTACCTTCTATATCCGCCACTTCATGCAAGCTAAAGATGCCCGAAGACGAGCAAGAATGTTGAAGTTTTTAAAAATTGTTTTTTTTACTAGCATTTTTAAATTGTTTTATTAAGATCTTCATGTTAAGAAATTACGTTAGATCTGGATATTAGGGCATTAAATGTGTCTGGTTCCTTTTATCTCGTTATTTTCACCGTAAGTAGATATAATCATCAGGTAAATTGTACATGCATGGTGAGGAAGTGCAGGTGACTTTTGCAATTGCAAAGCGAGAAGTTACTGGATTGCGACAACGTACCTCACTGTGAGATCCATTCATTTGCAAGGACTCAACTCAAAGAATATAGCCCAGAAGATGAGATACATTCATAATGAGATTGACAATACATACACACATACGTATATATGTTGGCTGTTGTATACTGGATCTTGATAATTTTATATTATAAGCTGAAAAGTTTATACAGCATAAACGTTTCAACTTATGGTATAAAATTACCAAGATGTAGTATGCAGCAGTCATTATGCTGCCTCTTGCAGCACACATGTATTTCCCTATATATATCACCCTACGTCTAAGTATACCCCTTTGCAAAAAGTCACGCCTTCAAACGCTCAACTGAACCATCTGGAAGATGCTTGACAGCAAAAATCCTAACGACAACCTACTGCTTGTTTACCGGGAGGCAAAGGCACGAGATCCCAAGTATAATTATGATATAAGGCCTCCATCTCCTCCTCCATAACCCGAGTCCAACCTGGATGAGTTAGGGTTTCCTGAACAATCTGTGGCACGTCAACAAATGCAAAAGATGACACAAAAGAACACATTCGTGGAGATAAAGTATGATAAAATATAAAATGAGATAGAGGACGCTGTGACCGAGTATGATGAGCAATCGAAGACTTGACATCAGGATTAGAAGTTGGAGCTATCGATGACGGTGGTGGTGAGTCAGATACTGGTAGGTCAGTGGATCGCCAAACAGATCGATAGCCACGTTGATATACCTTGAGGAGAACATCAATAATATACTTATCTGGGTCTATAGTAGCATATGGTACGTTTGGCATCGGTTGAACTGTGGATGGTAGAGGCACCGTAAGCACCAAGGTCATATGAGAAGTGTAAAAAATAACACTGTCTGAAATACCCCCATAATAACCCTTATCCTCAAAGAATGTCACATCCGCAGAAACATACTCCCTACAACGTGTAGGATTGTAGCATACATATCCCTTCTGAGTACGAGAATAACCGATAAAGACACACTTTTCTACATGAGCCGATAACTTGTATTCAGGAGACAGAGAATGGACAAAACAGACACTACCAAAAATACAAGAACAAACTGACCACAAAGGATAATCGGAATGAAGAAAAATATAAGGAATAGCTCCTCGTAAAACAGATGAAGGAACGATTAACAAGATGACAAGCTACGAGAAGAGCATAACTCCAATATGATTTAGGTACCTTTTTGTGAAAAAGAAGACACCGAGCAACATCCAACAAATGACGATTCTTTTTCTCAGCAACACTATTTTGTTGTAGCATGTGAGCGAATGAACTCTGATGTATAATACCATGAGACCCAAGAAACAAAGTTAAATTAGAAGAAGAGAAATACTCTCGCGCATTGTCATTGCGCATACACTTGAGGTTTGTGTTGTTTTTTCATTGTACAACATCACAACAGAACAGTAGGTGATCCGCCCTCCTAATTAGATAAGTCCTTTAATAGCCTCCAAAGTAGTTCAAATTAAAAAGAATATCTAAACTTAAGTGTAAATACATCATTTTCAATATTTATATTTACAACACTCCTTGATGTATTTATCATCACGTAAGATTACCTCATTAAAACCTCGTTAGAAAAAACTCAGTGGGATAAAAACTTGATAGAAGAAAATCTTCTCTTCAAACAAAACTCCTTTAACCATTGAAATTTTTCCAAAAAAATTATTAAGTCCTCTTATTCCAATCTTGTGTCTGAGTTTCATGAAAGTTACTCCTGCTGAAACTTTTGTAAATAAATCTACACCACATTGTCGATTGAGCGGATTTTCGCACATCGATGATTCTATCTTTTTTTTAAAGAGTATGGGACCATAAAACTTTGCCGATACATATTGTATTCTGTCGCCTTTGATGCACCTTTTCTGAGTTGTGCAACACAAGCTACATTACCTTTATAAAATGGTAGATTTCCTCGAACTAAAGACAACCCACATGACTCCTACACATGTTGTCTCATGGACCTTACTAACACACATTCTCGACCGATCTCGTGCAATATGATAAGCTCTAAATGGGTGAAAGATGTTAAGAGTCTACTTCACCAGTCTCCATGATATTACAGTATTTCCAAAGATAAAGACAACCTATTTGTGATCTTGTTTTATGTGGATCTGATAATTATCCTATATTTGCAAATCTAACTAGAGTGGATTTCACTCCTCTTCTTGGATGAATAACCACATAACAATGCTTTCACGAAGATAGCACATGATATGCTTGATTTCATTCCAGTGCCTCCTTGTCTGAGCTGAACCATGCCTTGCCAATAAAACGGCAAATGCAATGTTCGACCTTGTGCAATTAACAAGATATATAAGCGCATAAATTTTCAAAAAAATAAATAAAAATAAAATAAAAATACTAAAAGTAGTATCCAAAATTTTGCAAACCAAATGAGTTACTTAACCAAAAAGTAGTTTCTAACAATCTTCCACAACAAAGATATAACCTCCAAGGAGGAGTTAATGTGATGAATTTGGATGGAAATAAAATTAATGGTAATAAACAATTAGAGCTAAATGATCCAAGCCTGTTTACTATTACTTATTCCATTGATAATATGATTTTACCTAAGTGTATGCTTGATTTAGGAGCTTCAATTAATGTGATGCCCCTAAGAGTATGAATGTCTCAAACTTGGTCCTTTAAAATCATGTGAAAATGTCATTCAAATGGTTGATTTTATCAATTGTCCAAAGTGAAGTATTATAGAAAATGTTTCAATAAAAGTGGAAAGATTAACTTTTCATGTTCTGAAAACGAAAAAATGATCATTTGTGTCTTAAAAATAAAGCCTCATTAATTTTAAGAAGACCATCCCTAAATGTTTCTCAAGCTATTTTGATGTGGGGAATAGGTCTATTATTTTAAGAGATGGAAAACATGAAGTTACTTTTTGTAAATAACGTTTTGTGGAATTTACTGAAAATACAACATGTTTTCAAGCAGAATCAATAGAAGAAGAATCTCAAGAGACTTTTGACCTTATGTCAATTTTAGAATTTTTAGAGTGATTAAAGAAACAAAAATGTTTGAGCCATCTAAAGAAACTTCCAATGTAATTAATTCTAGAAATGATCAAAATGATGATTTGATAAGTCAAGAAAATGAGCAAAATATCAATGACATAGTTCAAGTGAACTCAATAGATGTCATTAGAGAATAAAGAATGATCGATAAACCTATTAATACCAATTACGGAACAAATGATCAAAGAATGATGAAATCATTAAAACACCTATGAACAATAATGTTTCCATGGAAAATGAAAGTCATAAAATTTTTAAGTGATAGAAATGTGATTTTTAAGAAGATCAAAGAGAAACTTAAGTAAAAATTATTTTTAACTTCGAAGAGAAGTGTGCAATTCAAGAGTAAAGTTTATGTAGTGAATCATTCAAAAGGTTTCAAACAAGTATGGATTCCTTAGCAATGATTTTCACGTTGTCGAGCCAACGATGTAAAATAAAGGCGCTCCGGAGACAACCTAAGTTTAGTTTATTTTTAGGCTTAACACGTTAGTTTAGGAATATTTTTCTATTTAACAATTTTTAATGTGTGAAGAAATATTTTTCTTTTTTGATTTTTCATGTCATGAATGATAAATTGCATCCTAAATAAATTGATTCAAAACATTATTCTACATAGTACTTCGTCCCAAATAAATTGCGACCTAAAGTGATTTTCACTATTGTATATGCATCTATACGAGCTTTATTTTCCTAACAAATAAGTGAGGTAAAAAAAATTCTTAACAGTTCAAAGTATGCAACTGAAATTATCATTGACATTTCATCATGAATTTTTGAAAAACAATGTTTGCTAGTCCCTCGACATAATTTATGTGAGACGGAAAGAATACCATTTATACATATTTTTTAAATACTACTCCCTCCGTTCCACATAAATCACGATGTTTTCTTAAATGGCAATGTTTTTGGGTGTAAAAGTCTTAAATATTCCTACTTTATGTCACATCTCCACCATTATTATTTTTTCTCTTTTTCCACCCACAATTCTTTCCCTTTTCACAAAAGGGTATTTTTGCCAATGCAACAAAGTCAATGGGTTCCTTAATTATCGTGTCAAATCAATTTTTTGTAATTTATCTGGGATGGAGGGAGTAGTATTTAACCTCAATTATTAGGTTGAATTAAATGATGTGATTAAAAAAACAACTTAATATAAACATCAACATATAAAATACAATATATTATCTATCTCTGCATCAATGCATGGGAATGTAAAAAAAATTTACAGATTAAAAAACCAAAATATTTTTTTTGGTAAAAAAACAATTATGAAATTTCATGATAAAATAAAATATACTCCCTCTTGCCAAAATAAATTGCGACGGCCAATCACCTTATCAAAGCATTCCAATTGAAAAGGAGATTATCAGCCATTAATCCTCGGTACTAAGTCGCAGCAAAGAGTGTTGCGATTCACAACAACAACCAAGATGCTATGGGTATAAAGCTTGATTCTTTGCCAGTTCGATATTTAGGGGTGCCCTTAACTGCTCAGAAAATGAGTATTCGAATGTATGCTGGTACCATTGACAAGATTACAGCTAGGTCACAGCATGGAATGTTTAAGTTCTTGAGTTATGCTGGTCATTTGGTGCTTATTAAAAGTGTACTTATGTCATTGCACTCATATTGGGCTCGGATTTTCCTATTTCTTGTTGCTATCATTGAGGAGATAGAAAGAAAATGCAGGATGTTTTTATGGTCTAGTTCAGCAATGACCTCTCATAAAGCACTAGTTGTGTGGAGTCAAGTATGTCAAGAAAGGAAAGATGGAGGATTAGGGATTTGAGACCTGAAATGGTGAAACATGGCCTTCTTATTCAAGAATTAGGGCTATTGAGATGAAAAGCGACCGCTTGTGGATCAAATGGCTGAATAAGGTATATCTGAAGGATGATGATATATGGACAGTTCAAAGAAAGGCAGGGCTGGATTGGACATGGTCTGCTATTCTGAGAGGCAAGGCTTGTGTTATATGGAAAGATGATTCCGTCACAAAGTCAGCTTCTGGAATGGAAACATAAGGGCTACAATGTGAAACAAGGCTACTCACTGCTAAAAGACCCATCTGCAGCTATGAAATGGGCAATAGTTGTATGGAACAAGATCATTCCTCCTATGCAAGCGTTCTTGATGGGGATTGTGATGCTGGGGAAGCCGAAGACCAGATCCTGGTTATATGATAAAAGCATTATTGATGAAGACATAAATCATCTTTTTGCGACCTGTGAGTTTTTGAATGCAATTGCTGAGGTTGTCCTTAACAGATTGAAGCTGAAGCATCGTGCAAAAACGTTTGATGAATGGTGGCAATAGATGGCCAAAGTCAGCACAGGTAAACGGGGAATGGCTCCTGTGAGAAGGATGTTTATGGTTTGTTTCATATATGAAGTATGGCAGGAAAGAAATAGATGTATTTTCCAATGTAATGCGTCTATTTTTTATTTATTTTTTTGATGGTATTATTTCAGCTAGAATTTGTACTAGCATTGGCATTATGTAACCACTGATCTCACTATAGAAGATCAGTAGGGAGATGTAGACTTAGAGGGGTTTTTTTTTTTTTTTTTTTTTTTAATTTTTCCCTCTTGGCTTATTAACACACTTTAATTCTTCCAAAAAAAAAAAAAAAATATAACCGGGGTGAGTTGTAGTACTTGAAGTACTTGCTGACATTGAACAACCAGACCGTAGGGTGTCCCGAACAAAGTCAAGGAGTGTAAGGCAAATGGACGGAACATGCGAGGCGACCCTCGTTTTAGTAGTGGTGGTTCGATGTGGTCCTGACCAAAGAAAGCTAGTTGCCGATTGGGTGGAGTCAATTGGACGAGTGACTGGTTCCTATCAGATGGAGGCAACATGAGGCTCGTCATGTTGGTCTCGAAAGGCCATCAAACTGTCAACAGTCAACTAAAGGGTTTGAAAGGCACGAAGATCTTGTCATAATTTTTTCACAGCAGCACATGAGTCATTGGAGAGTTCCTGGACCGCTTGTAGTTGCGTGTCTTGGTCATGATGTGTCTTGGTCTTGTAGTTGTAGTCATAGTGGAGGTATAAGTTCATGACGAGAGCACCAAGTTGTTAAATGAAATTAAGAATCAAGGGAAGTACGAAGAATGTAGAGGAAAGACGAGAGGATGAGATGCGGATTGAAGGAAGATAATTGTTATTGATTGTCTTCCAATATAACTAGTTGGCTTTTCAATTACAATATATGCAAAAATTAAATTACAACTTCGGTTATTCTTGCATCGGAAATATACTTTCCGATATTGACTCATAACAGTAAACTACATTATCATGACAAATTCTTTGCAATTAACGTAATGAGCTGATCCATGGAGAGGCCAAAGAAGACTCATTGGAAATCTGCATTGAGGATTTTGAGGGTTAATAAAAAGAGAAAAAGGAAAAGGCCTCTTAGAAGTGGGCATGATAATACTTTTGTTGACTATGATGCTAACTATCTTGGAACAAGAATGATCACAGATCTACTACAAGCTATGGCACTTTCATCAGAGGAATCCTGGACACTTGGAAGACCAAGAAGCAAACTGTTATGGCTAGTTCTAGTGCTGAAGAAGAATGAATGAAAAATTTTAAAAATGCATTGAATCGAAATTCATCTATGTGATTCCAATGTTTTATATAAAGTTTCTATAGCGAAACGTTAAGATAATCAAGCGACTATTTCCGTTACTAGCAAACTAATCTTCCATGAGCAAACTTCATAATGTCAAGATTGATCAAGATACCATTCATCGAATTATTGGGAGAAATACCTTAAGCATAACTCATCTTTTTTACCAATTCACTGGCAGCTTACGTTTAACTCAAACCTATCCCTTTCAATATGTCACAGTGCATATTCCATGGATACATTATGACCCTAATTTTGGTGCAATGAAAAACAAGAATGAATTAAGAATTGTAATCTACTATATGTGAAATTTGGAAACCTAAATAGAGTATGAACAAGTTACCTCCAACGTTGTTGGCAACAAGCGCACCACAACCCATGCCACAATGCTTTGAATCACCACAATGCTAAAATACAAGAGTGAGAAAACTGTATTACATGCAAATTCAAAAATTAACATGATGCAAAGCAGGACTATCAGACAAGATTAAGGCAAAAGACAACGTTGTCATCTAGGATTACTCTAAACGTCTAATCAAACATTAATTTTACCAAACTAAATGATTTTCCATATTAGTTTCTAGTGATAACTATGTATCACCCCCTTGGACTTTTAATAATTGGCAGATGGCCCCTAGTAACTTTGGAAAGATGTAAATGGCTCCCCCCTACTTTGGAACAGTCCACATTTTCAGCACATAACCCCTAAAAATTTGGCACATGACCCCCCTCAAAAGGTCCTGCTAAGGGATTATCTATATATTTTCATACAATAAGGATGTCAATGCAAAAAGCTCAAGTACATGAGGGCTTAATGCACATTTCCATGGCTCATGTGTCGCCACTAAAAACCATACAAAAGGGTTAATCCAATGTAAGCTAACTAAGAATATTTGAGATAAACAGAAATATTGAGGTAGAAGGGAAAGCAGTGGAAGAGAAGATCAGAATAAAAGGTTTTTCTATGCTGAATGAAAAGCAAATGGCATCTGTGAAACTATATGTTTTCTATGAACTTCTCCATCACACCTCTCATCAAACTGAATTTTGTTACACTACGGTTAGTTTCTTAACCTCTGGGAAAAAAATTCTCCGCAACATCATACTGTAGACTCATCAGCTTGATACCCACACAGATATCGCAATTGAAAGTACTCCTCCTGCCTATATCAGCACTACAATAGTCTTTCTTCGTACATCAGCTTGATATCGGCACAGTTATCACAGGAATAAGTATCTCTCTCATGAAATCACTAATACATCCTTTGTGAAATCACTAATAAAACAAGCCCTACAATTCCATAATGCATTCAGATAATATCTTAATTCTTCAGGAGCCAGAAATGTCATATCCAGCACCATATGAGTGAATCCGTCAACATATCAACTTTCAAAGTTCACCAATGAGATCTTCATGCCCAATTAAGTATGAACTTTCACCGTTTCCTTTTCCATTCCTTACTCACACACACCAAAAGTCTAGGTTGAGTCATCAGGCTTGTAGAAGTATGTTGTATACATGCCTTGTAAACTTTTTAAGTTATGTAAACAAGTGCAGATGGCACACTTGTAAATAGTTAGGTTAAATAGGGGTAGTATTGTAAATCTGTATAGGGTGTATAAATAGGTTGTTCTGCGCGTAAGATGACGATCATTTCAATAATACAACTTGATCTTTTCCTTCCTCTCTTCTCTCTCCCTTCGAACCGTGATTTCTTCTTGTTGGTTGATCGATGATCCGCCATTGATAATGGCTTCGAAGGTTTCATGATTGCGTAGCTCCAACATGGTATTAGAGCAAGGCTTTTATCGAATTAGGGTTCTTCAAACAATTTGAAACTCAATTTTTCTTTTGTTTTCACTTTTCCCCAATTCTTGATTCATGGCAACACGGACTGAAATAGTACGGAACCAAACCTCAGAATGGAAGCGTGATCGAAGTCTCGATGGATTCATCACATGAGTTTTATCTACATCACTCAGATTATCCCAATTTCTCTTTGGCGAGAAAATTACTCGATGGGGACAATTATGGACACTGGAGACGAGCGGTTGAAGTATCGTTGATTGCGAAGAACAAGCTGGGATTCGTCAATAGAACCACTAAGAAACCAGAATCAGACTCGCCGCGGCTAGGACAATGGGAAAGATGCAAAAATATGGTAATATCTTGGTTATTGCATTCCGTGGTCAATGAAATTGCTGAAAGTGTGATTTACTGTCAAAGCGCCTCTGAAATTTGGGATGAGTTAGAACAAAGATTTGGCCAGGCTAATGGTGCGAGAATTTTCCAAGTGCAAAGAGAGTTGTGTCAGATTTCGCAAGAAAATCTTAGTGTATGGGCTACTTTACCCAGATTAAAAGGCTGTGGGATGAATATGGTCACTGATCAAGATTCCACCATGTACCTGTGGATCAGGAAAAGAGATCACTGAACTTTTGCAAAGTCGAAAGCTTATGCAGCTTCTCATGGGTTTAAATGACTCTTATAGGATGATAAGAGAAAATATATTGATGATTTCGCCTCTTCCTACTGTGTCACAAGCCTACCAATTTCTTCAATCAAGCCCTGGAGCAGACAATCAGCAGAGAGCTCATCAGGAGGATCACAACTAACTACATCGTAGCCTACTCAAAGAAGGCTATTGTTCCTCCCAGGTCTGTGCCTCCAAAGAGGAGGAGAGATGGTGATGACTCTACTGCTCCAAAGAGATAGAAGCAGTAGAGCATGCGAGCCTATTTGCATGTCTCAAACTTTATATGTTTTGTTTGTATATAAAAAGATTGAATTCTTTGATGTATATAAAAGAAAAGTTGTTCATTTTCTTATTGTTTAGATAGAGTTTGCTATCATTAATATAGGGAAAGATAGTTGAGACAAACCCATAATGTACAAAAATTAAACGATAGGCAAACTCTAGTCTAAAAATGTCCCAATATGCACCAATGTTAAGACTCGTCTGCTTGAAAAGTGAGCCTGCAATGAGTGCGCAGTAAGACTGGTTCAGAAAGGAATGCAGCAAGGCTGGTTCAGAAAGGAGCGTGGTAAGGCTGGTTCAGAGAGGAACACCGTAAGGCTGGTTCAAAGGAATACAGTAAAACTAACAACATTGAGGTCATGTGTAAATGAACAGTAAGGCTAGGGCATTTGATTTCTGCAGTAAGAAATGGTTTATCCTAAATTTTTTCTGGTTGAAAAGGATTATGGTAGCAAGGTTGAGAGACAATAAGGCCAAGAACAACAGAGGGGTCCAGATGAAGAAAAGAATCACGTGGGATCCTTTGCAGAGTTCAGTGTCCTTTCAGTGTCAACAATATGAGTCCTGGGTTTTGACTAGATGGTTCCAGGGAGGCATGAAAACAATGGTTCAAAGAAAGGACGACTCTGATAACGGTTATAATTTTGGGGTTGCTATAAATACAAAGGGTGATTCTCAAGATTGAGTGAGATTCAGAACCGACGAATCTTCATTCCTCTTAACTAAATACTCGAAAAGTAAGGCTCCCAATGAAGAGAAATGAAGAAGTTGATAACTAAAGATCTACCCAGCTATTGAAAGCAGAGATTGAATAGCATTAGTGTTCAACAAACAAGATCAAGAAGCTGTTTCAAGTTCTGTAAAGGAGAAGAAAAGTTCTTGGGTTTTGGTTTGTATTGTCATTTACACATTGTAAAGTGACAAGGTTGATTATGAGCAAAAAATAATCATGCTTAGTGCTATCCTCTTGATATATCGCATTGATTATCAAGGAAAGACTGAAGTAAGGGATATAACCGTATTTTAGTTATATTGCCTAATCAATATAAAAACCTTTTGTGTTTTTACATTACTACTTTCATTACCTTTAACCCTACTGCTAATCAACTTCGGCCAACATTAAACTAAAAGGAACCAACATTATTACAGTAAAGTTCCACATTATTGCAATAATCTTTGTACAACTCTACTGTCAATCTAATTTTGATTAGATTGAAAGTTTCGAAGAGAAAAAAGATATTATTCATCCCCCTCCTTGTCTCACAGCAAGTTATATTGAGACTTTTAAATATTGTATTGGAGGATTTTTTCTATTTGGAGTAAAGTAAACGATCAACTAAGGAGACAAGACAGAAGTTAAAATGACATAATTTGGGTCCGGTATGTGGCGGATGTCACTACCCACTGATTAGCGGAAGCAAATTAGGTCAAGCTAGAAATGATGGCTCTGATACCATGTTACGAAAAAAAAAAATAGGAGAAGAGAATTGGATGGCATTACTAATGAAGGAGTATTCTATATTTATAGAGTAGTCGAGTAGAAGATAAGGAAAAAATTACAACTCCGTAAACTAGAAAACAATATAATCTAGGAAATCAAACTAATCTAGGAAGAACAATAATATAGATATTTTCCTAAAATACATATATTCTAACAATACTAAAGCAAGTCAAAATTACCTTCATACAACTTGTGTGTGGTGTGAGGCCAATATTTAAAACCACACTTGCACCTCACCATATTGGTCTTCTGAGGAAGAATGAAGCTGATCTGGATTGCACTATTCCCGCTCTTATAGATAAGCAAGTGTTCCTCTCATTTCATGAAACAAGCATCACAATCCTCAAGTTTAATGACACAACTCCAAAATCGATTCTCATAAAGAATTCATATTGTCATATTCACAAACACCATGCTCCTCCAACAAGCAGCATTATCCTTCCCGATGTGACTTAAATGCCCGCATAAGTCCTAAGTCCACCAATGAAGACTTTCACATGCAAGGCCATCTGCATAATAGCATCCAACTCAGAGTATGATCATTTCTTTCCAAACACTAAATCACAAGATCATCTTTATATCGCCTTTCCTTATAGTTCCTAATCCATCCAATTATCCCAAAGAAACAACCAAAGCTGAAATCGATTCCCTCACCATTGATCACCTTTCTTTAATGCGACAAGCAGACCTATATTGCTAAACTCTTTCACTTTGCCTCCAACCCACTTCATCACTTATGAGCAAACTATGAGCCTCCTCTTATCAGATTTTCAATCAACGCCATACTTTTTACTATCATGTACCAGTAATACATAATATTGTCATTTTCAATTTTCAACCCATAGCTCCTTCGGTTATATAGAACACTTATAGTATAAAGCACATTGAAACTCACTGACAGAACAAGACGGAAGAACGAATGATTCTCAAAGAGGGATTCAGCACAACTAATTAGTTAGTTATTGGCCAGCCAACAAGCTAGAATTATCAAAGAGAAGAGGAATCAGAAATAGATTGTGCCAACTTAGACATGCTATAGTGAATGCACAATTAAAACAATCCAAGACAAGGTAGTAAGTTAATACCAGAATGCTAGATAGACACAAAATGACAATGGAACTTGGATCTGTTTGGTAAACCCAAAAGCAGAATAAGACACCTTTGGGAAAAAGAACCAGTTTCATCGTTTAAAGATATTTTCTTCTAAGAATAAATAGAAAGGAATGGAAAGAAACCATACCCACATAATCTCGACAAGTGCAGGGTGTGAGGAGGGCACCCCCTATGAGAGTGATGTACGCTGTTCTTATACCTATTTTTACATAGAGAGGTTGTTTCCTGATGTCCTCGGGTGTCGAATCCGTGACCTCATGGTTAGGAGGGGAGCAACTTATCACTGAGTTAACTTCTCTTGACCCCTATTCTAAGAATAAATGACTTTTCTAAAAGCAACTATGAATAAGCTTTTAGAGGAGTGACTTTAGGGATTACTTCTATATTTTTGGAATAAGGCCTCATTTTTTCTTAAACAGGAAATCAGCCCATACACCATCTTGTTACATGCTAGAACTAGGAGGATATGGACGTGAAACCTGGGTAGCGATATGGACATGAAACTAAATAAAGCAGAATCTATGAATTTGAATCCTAATCAGATAACTCACATCAAGGGAAAAGGCCTGATGGTCGATAATTTTTTGTTAAAACCCATACATCACGATCCCGTCCAACGATGTCTTTCTAGTTGATCAACTCCTATGCACGAACAGGGATAAATAATGACATAGATAATATTTTACATCTCAAACAAACTATTTGACTTTGATGCGGGAATAATTATAATCTACATAGTATGTTTGAGATAAGTTAAATGGAAAATACTCACCGAACAATCGACACATCTTGGAGAACCATGGTTGAAGATCATCCCATCACAAAGCTGACCAGGGAAAAAGAGAAGACAAAGAAGCGAAAACGCAATTGCTGAGTAACCACCACCAAAAAAAAAAAAAAAAAACTCTGCCTTCTTCATAGGTGAGGATCAGCCAATGACAGATCCCAAGGTTCATGCATAAACTAACTTATCATTTTTTCCACAGAAAACAGGAAACAAAGCGTATGACCTAATTAAGTCAACCTGAAACCAGAGAATAGTACCATTTGCTGCCACCTTGTAAAACCTGCAGATGACAATAAAAAGACTACTCAAAGCATGAGTTAGTAAAAAAAATAAAAATTGAGATGCATAAATTCTTTTAGCTTCCGCTGAATACAAACATGATGTAAATGCTATCTGATATTCTCTCTCTTTTATGTTCTTTCTTTCTTTCTTTCTTTCTTTTTTAATTGATAGAAATGTCCATTTGCACACTTAATTTCATTGCTCTTTTTAAGCAGTGCAGATAGGAACAATATGATTTGGTAGGGATGTCTCCCAATATCCCCGTAGGTGACACTCAGCTACATAATGGGTCATAGGCTCATAGCATGAGCGGTTTCGTTAGCTGCTCGAGGTAGCAAACAAAATCAGTAAATAAGTTAACAAGTGCTGGGCAATCTTCTACTAGCCCTCCAGTGTGGGAAAGGTCTGGCCTTCTATCTTTCAACATGTGCATCACCGGTAGACAATAGCCCTCCACCTCAATATTTTGTAAGTCCCACAACCTGGCTACCTTCATTCCTTCCCCAACAGCCAGAGCTTCGGCCGTTGCTGGTTCCAATCTCCCTTTCATGTTTTTCCCCATGCACTGCATGATTTTCCTCTTGAATTGCGAAAAATTACAGCAATGGTTGTGAAACCCCTGTGATTGATGGAAGCATCAACATTCATTTTGTAGAAACCTACCCCCAGACATCCCGATCTTTCATTGCCTCTTGCCGATGTAACCTGCCCAGTACCCATGAAGGCGATTTGGGCTCGTTGAGTTGAGTTTCCTTGCAGCTTGGAAGGCTTGTATCACTCCGAGTTCGAGGCGGACAACTAGATGTGTCGGTTTTGGCTGTTTCTCATGCACCCTATGAATTTGATAGCACCAGATTCCTTGTAGAACCACGACAGCTTCGATTGTCTAAAATTGTCTCTTTTGTTCTCACAAATAACACTTAAGATCTATATGTTAATCGGAAACTATGAAATCAAGAAGCAAATATTAGAACAGTCCAAAAAAAAATCCATTGAATCAACTCTACACAACTACAAATGTGTGTCTTCCTAGGTGTTCTCATTCCCCTGTTGATATGCATGACGAGTAGATCAATGGACTGATGGGTTGGTTCCTCATAAAATCTGGTTCCAATAAAAGGTTTTCAAGGTCATGCCTTCTCGCTCTTCTCTCTTTCTTCATTCTCTAACGACACTTGGACTCCTGAAGGAACCACATACATCCAATGCATCTCACAGTACATGCCTTTCAAGCCTATTATTAATCGTCAAAATAAACAGTACATGTAGCACTTCAGCTGACAATCAAGAATATCAGCATTCTCTTGAGCTTCAAAATCGCAGCTAGCAGTAGGGTGGGGCTTTCATTGACTCCTTAATTCTCAATGAAGTGAATTATTCATTGAAAAGGGAATAATTAATTCCATCCCCTCAAGATGAGTTCAATTTGTATAATCAAAAGTGATTAAATAATGCAATCCCCTCAAGATGTTCGTTACAAGATCGAATTAGAACAGACTATCACTCGCAAGACCATTCAGTCCGTGATAATTTAACATGGGATTTGTTAAAACAAAATCATGAATGAAACAACAGGCGAGAAGATGGATTTAGAATTACAATTACCCATCTTCGCTGACGACACCATGAGGGAAATCGCCGACGGCAGAAGCCAAGCTATATTTGTACTGCTTATTCCCTTCAACGACACTGTACTCGCACACCGCCGACGCCGCCGCTGCAATGTCCCAATTCAAACTACAATGCGCAAGAACAATAATCACCGTGACACAGAATGTCATCTTCCTCGCCGATCGATCTCCCACGATAATCACCATTTTGCGAGTCCAAAAAATCAGCAAAAAATGGCGATTGAACCAAAATTTCACGTTCCACGGTCGGCCGCTAATCAATTAGTCGAGTTGAGACGATTTTCTGGTTGATGTGATTTCGTTTGTCGCGTGTGGTGACTGTGGACCATTCTATTCCGTTGGGGGAAGCGGGGAGAGAGATGAGTACAAAGTATACAGAGATGTTTTTGTTCTTTTGTTTTCGTCGAGAAGCGGTGGGCCGGTGACCGCTTGCAAGTATGGTTTGTGGCAGAGTGGTGCTTTTCACACACCCCACTAATGCACCCCCTCCAATCTTTTCGCCTCTGTTCCCCATATTGTCTCCTGCTTTCATTGTTCTTGTTTGTGTAATTTTTTTATTTTTTATTTTTGTCCACGATGTTATAATAGGAATACACATATGCAGTAACAAAGAGAAGTAACTTGTTTTTTCTTAATTGACACAAATTTGGTTCTCATTACACAAATTTGGTTAAATTTGGTTCTCATTACACAAACTTGGTTCTCTTTGAGGATGAGACACAAATTTTAAGACACCAAATTTGGATCTATAAAAAAGAAATACTCCATAATTAATTGTCCAAAATAAATTAGGTAGCTTAAAAATTTTCATCAAAAAACAAAATAATAATAAATGAAAAAATGAAAAAAAGATAAATATTAAGGAAAAACTTATTAGATTATTTGTCAAAGACAGAATTAAGAAAAAAAATAGTAGTGCATATCTTTATCTCAGAAAAAGTTAAAATCATTTTTATTCAAAATTATTCCATTTGTGCCATACTATTTTGACATTTTGGTACAATAAATGACTTTCAACACCAATACTTTGAGTGTTGAATCAAACATACAAAATAAATGATTTAATACAAAATATGTTATTAAAGGGGAAAGAGGTAAAATAGAAGGAGACTGGGACACTGGTTCAGGGCATTTTGGCTTGAGAGGGAGACGGGGGTGGGCAGAGGGCAATTTGGTATTTTCTTAATTGACACAAATTTGGTTCTCTTTGAGAATGAGACAAATTTAAAGACAACCAAATTTGGATCTATAAAAAAGAAGTAATTAATTGTCCAAAATAAATTAGATAGCTTAAAAAATTTCATCAAAAAATAAAATAATAATAAATAGTAAATAAATAAAGATAAATATTAAACAAAACCTGACTAGATTACTCATCAAGAAAAAACTTAAGAAAAAAAATAACAGTGTATATTTTTATCCTAGAAAAAAATTAAAACCCTTTTTTATTCAAAATTATTTGATTCGTATCATATTATTCGACATTTTGATACAGTAAATGGCTTTCAACACCTATATTTTGAATGTTGAATCAAATATACAAAATAAATAATTTAATACAAATTATGTTACTGAAGGGAAAAGAGAAAATAGAGGGAGATAGGGATACTGGGACAGGGCATTTTGGCTGGAAAGGGAGACAGGGGTGGGCAGAGTGCAATTTGGTCCTGGGTGGAGGGGACGAGAATATGAGGGGTGCGAAAAATAATTTTCTTTGTAACATGATCTTAGATATTTTACTTCATCCGTTTTAAATTATTTATCATATTATTTTTTTTGTCAGTTTTAATTTATTTGACATATTTATATTCTTTTTTTATTTGATAATCAATTTATATTAATAATACATCTGTTTCATAATTTTTGCAACATGTACGAAAATTTAGATTTATCTCCTTTCTCTCCTAACTCTAATTCTCAACCACACAATATTTCTCTCTTTATCTATTTTAAAAGCCTAACCACATAATACTTTCCAAATATAAAAATGTTGTAAATAATTTGGGACGAATTAAAATGACATAAAGTTACAAATATTATGGGACGAAGGGGGTATAATCAAACTACCCCACTACCTTCATCCTCCTCTTCTCTCATTCTCTTTCATAAACCCCACTTGTACCCCATTATCACTAGAAAAATACTATTTCTTTATCAAATTCTATAAACATTCAACACACACATAAAACTGTATGTCGAGTCAAACGGTTGTAATTAAAATGGGACGGATGGAGTATTATGTTTTAATGACTACGTTGGTGATTGGAAATTATGGATAACAATATCACAACAAACATAAAAATATTTGGATCCGAATCTTATCAAGTTTAATAAATTGAAGGATTTATGATGAGTTCACGGAAATATAGATAAGTTTTGGTACCTGTTTTTTGGAGGAAAAAAAAAACACACACACATATAACGTGAACAAAAGTTTCTTTTTTTCGTTCCAATATTGATACGACATTTTGATTGTGCTTATTTTTTGATGAGAAATTTGACTCGTTTTGTGAGACGATCAAACATTATTTTTTATAATATTATTATGAAACACTAATGGTAGTCTAAATCATGTATTTCAACTCTTGTTCAATGTTGTAGTTTTTTTGCATCTTTTTCTAAAAAAAATGAGTTGATTATCATTACTCACTCCAAATCAGCATTTACAGTACAAAAAGCATCATCCCTCCGCTTTCCTCACAAAATAAGGGAAAACATACTACATCACAACCAGCCTAACATACATTGCAAACAAAAATAACTTAATCAGTTACATTTAAACCAAAAAACTGGAGCTGCTGGATGATTCTCTTCGCCACCTCCTCAGCTGGTTTTTGTTTATGCTAAAAAAATTTGAGATTACGTTCCTGCCACACTTCATAAATGATTAATACATGAACGGCCTATTGGGTCTGTGCAAGAGGAGATTTGTCTTTAGTAACCTTTGTAATCCACTCTGACAAGCTCTCCCAAGACTGAGTCCATGTATGCAGCTTAACCAAAGGATGAAGCTTACTCAAAATCACCTGAGTAAAGGGACATGTATAGAGTAAGTGACCATACACTACAAAAATCAACCAAACAGACGACTAAACTTTTTAGTCGCTAAATACGGAATTTTAGTCGCAAAACCCAAAGGGCGACTAAATTGCGACTAAAAACACTCGTCGTTAAATCCTTCCTCGCTAATTGATAATGGAGACTAACAATTTTTTTTAGTCGTCAAATTTGACGACTAACAATATTTTTAGTCGTCAAATTTGGCGACTAAGTAAGGCATTAGTCGCCATTTTGGCATGCCATGTTTTGCGACCATTTTGG